>JAVFBZ010135668.1:0-22849 GCA_032466195.1 Katharina tunicata
TGATCTACACGTCCTTGAATACCATCAAATTTACATTGATATTTGGGTTTTGCGTTTCTTTTTTTGAAGAGTGTATGAACGAAACAAAGAACATTTAACATCAGTAGAACAGTTACAAAACTTGCGTGTATGTAAGTTAGCTCGTATACTAAGCTTTCTTTTTTGACAAATAATGTCTTCATTGTCATTAGGATCATGAGTAATAATATGCAACAAATAAATATACTGATGGACATACTCAAGACCAACGGCATTAAGATACACATTAGGAGGTACAAAATGTTGATGCGGTTTGGGCCTCAGCAGCATACAAACAGTTTTCTTAACATTGTATAAAATATCATGGGAGATAGAAAACCAATATAACCCAGACATTTGATTGCTCGATTACTCTAATTTGGATATGTTCCATGCAAGCAAGGGAACACATTTGTATAGATTGTATTTATAAACGTATTCTATGGAGTTCTCCCTTGTAAGGAATCGTCTATTCAGAGAGAATGACGCACCCCCCGTTCTTATTGTAGGCTCGTCTGTGTGTGAATTACTTGGCTATGGAGAGCCCATAACGTACATTTACCTTACTGTGAACAACAGTGGAAAAAGTTAATTATCCCTGACTTGAAACAGAATCCAGCCATCCTCACATTCTCCAGGACTACTTCAGGAGACTAGGTAAGCTTGAGCTTAAGTGTCTCCTTTTCAAGGTGAATTCAATAGACATGTAATAAGGATATGATGGGTGAAGGTCAAAGGTAGGATTACCAGTTCTACCTGTACTCCCAGGAAAAACACAGGTATTAAAATCATTTTGTATGTTATAGCTTTTTTATCTAATCGGTATAGATATACTCGATGGAATTATGTCGCCACGCCATTCGCTCGTCCATCCATAATGAGGACGTGAACACAATATTAGAATAACAGCTTCACCTAGGGTATTTATTGCTACAATATACATTCATCTGACGTTTATATTTAAAATTAGATAATTTCGAGAAAATTTGATGTTTCCACATCAACACTTTTTTTTCATAAATAGGTATATACCTGGTTATTGACCATGTGAACAAGATATAAGCTAAACCGCTTCACACAGGACTTTTAAATTTTGCATACACATTTATCGAACACTTAACTACATTTCTATATAAAGTGGGATGATTTCGATAAAATGTGTGGTTTCCCTGGCAACTTTTTGTTTTCAAAAAAAGGTTTACCTGTATATCGACCATGTGATTGGGATATAAGCTAGACTGCTTCACAGAGGGATTTAATCTGCCGGGTACAGAGAGAACTGCAACAACGGTCCAACCTAGACTGAAATGTAGATATGATGATATCACTCTCACTCATTCACTCAAATCGTATATAACACTAGCAATGTTACATATTGAAATTACAGCCTTTCAGCCCTGATGACTGATATTTAGGAAATCATTTCCTAAAAATCGGTCCTCTAAAATGTTCATGATAACTTGCATTTGGCTTTGCTTCTTTTTTGCATTAAGGAAAAGGGTAACGAAAAAATCCATTATAATCACTTATATAATATTAATATACAATTCATTTCATGGACGAACTGACAAAATCTGTTGGAAAATGCGACTTTAGACCAAGACTTTGAACGCTTTTTGGTAATCTTGGGAAGACCCTGTTCGTCCCCTTCTCCCCAACAGCACAGACCTGCCTCCAATCATAGTAGAAACACAGCATGAAACACATTTGTCCATTTTCCATATACTCACACAGTTAACATTTAATTTCCACTCTTTATGATTCTTTATGTGTTGGGAAGTGTACTGCCGATAGGATTAAGTGACGCGCACTCACCTCTTGATTACATTTTGTGCTCACGTTTGGTTAATTAGGACAGTTTTTATCTGGATAAGTTTGTGATTACAATGTTGTACCTTCTGGCTAGAATGAATGTTTTATCAGTATACAAAGACACTGGATGTTCCATGTAAGACCTGGGCCACAGTTTGATTGGAAACAAACCATTCCTGCTCATTCTCACGTGAAAACAGAGACTCGCATTTAGTCGGTATGGTTAGGACAGAAACGACAGCCCATTTACATGGAGCACATGAAAAGCTAGATTTCTCACCATTTATACAAGATTTTATATAGCCTATGCAGGTCAACTCAGTCAAGCCTGAAGGCACAAGATTACGAATGGTCTTCGTGTCCCGTCCTATGGACAAATGGGGACAAAGAATGTAATTTCTACATCGGCTTATATTTCAAGTCAATGGCCGGGTAGGCCTATACGTGCGGTGCTTTCAATAGCACAACGTTAAAGTGTCAGCAAACAGCGACACGTGATCCATCGCCTGGGGCTGAAAGAAGTCAGAATGTTGTCACCAAATCAGCCATGTTAACTTAATGTTGTGCGAACTATTTAATTTTATACTCAATGTTACTCAAACAGCCATGCACAATTGTGAACTAATATTGAAACATTTTTTGGACCGCAACCCTATGAAGCTATTGCTATTTTGAAATATATACAACAGCATATAATAATAATAATAATAATAATAATAATAATAAAAACAGTCACACATCAACTCACCGGCCGGTTTGAATATTTTAGAGACTGCATCAGAGTTGTTTTTTTGTTTAATACATTTTTTTTATATGATAAATTAATGTTTTACTTTTGTGTGCATGTACAATTTACTGAACACTGTTTCATCATAGTTTATTCATTGTTATAACATCAACACTGACATGACGTTATTCTAAAGTAAAACTGTCACAACATCATTCTAATGTTACATCGTGTCATTTTAACATAGCAATAACGTCAGTTTCTAAACAAATTAATAACGTTGTTCTTTTACCATTTAAGTATATTCTTTTACCATTTAAGATGTGTAACCATTACTTGAAAATCTAGGCCGAAACGTCGCTTACCAATATACCCAGAAGTTGAAAATCCATCTCAGTCGTCATGTTTTTGTTACATACATACCTGCTTATTCCAAAGACTTGCACGCACTCACACATAATTCTCACATAGCACAACACAGACCTATGAAATTTCAGACTCATGTAAAGGTTATACATTTATAGTAATAACCTACTGGTACATAAAAAGTCACCCGTATATTTTAATTTGTCAAAAACATTTACGTTTGAAACAGATTTAACTGATTTTATTTCATGTGACAAATTGTTCCACAAGATACTACCAGATACTTTAAAACTTCGTGCTCTGGGTCTACCTTTTGTTACATATAAAGTGTATTGAGGATGATACTGAATTTCGTTGGTGAATTTTAGAGAATTCAAATTGTTATCTAAGTATTGTGGAACGTTGCTGTTCAGACATTTGTATCTAGAATCTGTTCCTGGTAAATTACCCTACAAGAGAACGGAGGTCATACGAGCTTAACAAACAAGTCTTTTGAGCTTAACTTTTAATGAGCATTCGAAAGCTGTGTCCAAAAATACATCTCGGAACATTCTTTTGGAGCTCAATAAGACACTCTAAGTGGTTTTCAGTTTTGGTACCCCATATACTGCTACAATGGTATGGGTCAGGTCGGAAGAATATAATTAACAGTTGTAAAACAAAATTCGTCCAAAAAAGTATACATTGTTTAGTTCAATGAATCTCAAGCGAAACAGCTTTCCTTTCATTGCCTTAACATTTATTTGACTGGACACTGTTGCCATTGACACCTAATAACTTTTCATTTTTAACATATTCTGCTTGTACATTATTTGAATTTATAAGTGTATGGCCCACAAGTCGGCATGGCATTTTTACTCCTTAGCCTTTGGTTATCGTCGTCTGTGACGAGGCTGGATTTGTGTCTGTGCCGTTTCGTTTCCAAGCCATATCTCTGTAACTAACGCAGGACATCTGATTAAACTTGCATGCTTGCATACCAGTGTATACTGACGTTGTGCCCCTGTTTCATGTTTTGGGAAAAAAATAGAGTTGCCTCTGAATACCATATATGGCTAATGTATTCCGAAGACTTTCTGAATATTCAGCAGCAGAAATACTTTATTTCATTCGATAAGTATACGTTTGGGGGTGTGACTACTCTGACCCGGGTCTGGCCTCTTGATTGGTCAACAGCTTTGAAAATTACGCCCAGGGGCTTAGCAGGTTGTATCGAGATGTATTACCCAGTTATCCTGGCGCACATGTCACTTGTCGAAACGCTCGAGTTTCCTAACCGATATTAAAAATCTAACTCACAAAATTTACTGGTCCGCAAAATATTTTACTCGTCCGAGAATAGTCTTACAATTACAAGAAGTTTCTCTCCTGTGTGGATCAAAATGACTAAAGAAAGACTGTCTAGAGTTGTTAAATTTGCTAAAACTTTTTTTTTCAATTCAACTAAATGGATATATTCCAGCGTTTAAAAAATTAAAAAATTTGACCGAAAACGGCGTGGTATACAAAGAATGCAGTGACTTCAACTTGTGTACGGCCTGAAAACACCGTTCTGTCTGACTGGTGTACGTATGATTGGGACATTGAATCAACAACGCTGTTCATTCAGGAGGTGCCAAAGATAGTATTATTTATTTTATATACCAACGTTGGTGAAGAAACCGGGATCGTTTAAGTTTACAGCCGCAAGCGGCTACGTGGTTTTGAGTCGAAGCAGGGCGCAGCATTCACGGCAACTGACGGCTGTCGTCGGCTAGTACAGGCCAGTATGATCACACGCACAAAATATTCCCTTGAACAATGCTTCAATCGATTTTAACCACATGAACTGCAAATTCATTTTGTTGCATTTCAGTATATTGCATTAGTCATCCGAAAGTAAATCATTCATAAAAAAAAAGAATAAATACAAAATTAATGAGTGATCTCCCTTGAATTGTAGGAAAAAAAAATAGTCAAATTGGTGGCACCTGTGAAACTAACTGTATATGTTGTAAGTACACACAAGCGTTCGTTAACAGTAGATGATAGCTTCTTCAGGTGCAATTCCCTTTGTTTTCTTTTAGGTGACCTAAATACAAGCGAAGCGGTCTACCTTTCAAAGTGTTCTTATTACGAAGTCAGGGGTATAGTTTTATCATTATTGTTCGATTTAAACCCGATTTGTATGTATATATAAATTGAAAATCTTTTATTCACACCACCAGGTAAATTTTTGGTGGTATTCTTACTGAACATGATCTCAAGCAATTTTTGCAACAGATAAATTAAATCCTACCAGTGTCAGACTCAAATTACAGGTCTATTACAAAAGATTCCTCAACTATTTACCCAGGTTGGGCACAGTACCTCGCAGTAGTTAATATACGGCCTCGTTCTAGGTAGAGGCTACTCTCCATACCTCGTTCGAGGTACACAGCTTTGGAAAAACTAATTAAATCATTTTAAAACTGTTGACATTTGTTTAATTTAAGAAGCTTATTGTGCAACATTTAGCAACAACTCACTGATGTTGACAACAACGTTACAAAACAATGTTGCAATATTCATTACAGTGTAGCACAATTGGGATTGACACAATTCCCATGAATGTGTGCGCATACCATTTAAACCAATGGCATAAATTTAACATAAAGGTTTGCTACAATGCTACGTCTGGATAGAGCTTGAGGTGTGGGGAAGTGTGATAGCACGTCTCAAAACAGAAAGCCTGCAAAAACCTTACATTATGATTTTGAAATGAAACACAAGAAGTATTATATTTTATTCAAATTTAAATTATACTACACATGTACATGTATTATGTGTTAAAACACAACACAAGTGTGAATATATGTAAAATGGTACTGTTTAATACAGAAACAAGATATCAACTTAAAATACTACATCTTTATCAATATGAAACCATTCCAAAACAACTCTCCACACCTCAACTTGTACATGTAGAACCTAATGTTGTAACCAAGACTGTGCAACTGTTCAATCTCCCTGACTTTAAAACTTATTTAGGCTGAGGAGTGCTGCAGTTTCACTGCTCCCTCATGTTTTCCGTAGTAACAACCATACATTTGATTTTGTCGACATTGATATATATATATTCGGTTGACCCTACTCCAACCTGATAATGACGTACAAGTTTATTTAGCGAATCTTCACATTTTGTCCACTACTGTTACGGTTGAATCGTTTGCATCAATACCAGTTGTAGAATTCTATAGACAAATGTATGTCACGAATAAAAGATAGTAAAAAGATTAACAGATTAGTCAGGTTAAAATCAGAAACATCATAGTGTACCAAGAGAAGCCGCATAGTTAAAGTTTCTTCAAAAGAAAGCCCGTGATTTGTAGAAGGCTTTTCGAAAGTCTACAAACTCTACAGCATTTAAAATTTCACCGCTAACCGCCTGTTAAGAGCTATCTATGATGTGTGTAAGGGTAGCTTTGCATGAACGAAAGCCCTGAAAACCAGTCTTTTCAGGAAACAATACATTATGTGACATTAAAATTTCCTAAAAATCTTTGATCAAAGTCGTAAAATTTAGATGGCTCTGAAATCGTTTAGATAAATTAAAGGTCCAGATTTAAACAATGTGATTATCCTGGCTGCCTTCCATGTGCATGCAAAAGAACATGGTCGTTTACTAATTTATAATTTTTGTCAGAGATGATATGACTTTATCACTTTTAGGAGCAATGATATTTCATATTCTGACATTTCCGGAATGGAGAACCTGCGGGATTCAGGTAATCTGCTGTGTATGGAATCCTTAAGCTTGTTCACTGGCTCTGGCATGTTGTACCATCCTCAAGTTCAGTTAAGTTGGAAGCAGCTGGTGAAAACTTGTTGTAGACAAACGTTAACTGAAACATGGATCTGTCATTTTATCATCATTAATATGAATCTCAGAGGGAAAGTTATGGCATCCACTAGAAACAATGTCATTTACAACCTTCCGTACTCCTCTGGTGATCTTTTCTTTCTTTTCAAAAAGGGTGTAATGATTCAGCTTACTCTGTTTTATTAAATTGAAATTTGAAAACGTGGAGATTTACTCAGTCTTTAGCTTTAACAGTTGTGGTTTTACTATCATTCCACCGACAGTAACATTTTCACTCATCTCTACAGCAAGCTTACCAACGTTTAGATCATGGTTCTGCCAGTTCGACACACCAAAGAGAATGGCATGAGATGTACTTGGGTTGACACTAAGAGTTTTCTGAGTGAACCAAGCAATAGCAAAATGGATCAAATCATGTTAATGTCTCCAGCTACAAGGCATGTGTCTAATGGAGAAAGACTGTCATCTGCATAATTATATCATGAAGAGTTTATTGAGTAAAACAGATCGTTCATAAATATAGTATAAGATAATTTTATTATTATTTTATATTATAAGATAAAAGGCCCTAGGATGGAGTCATAATAAATTCAGTTTGTTACCTTGTGTTACCTACTGTTGTGATTGCCTATTATCAATTTATTTACGGTAAATCAGATAGTTCGATATAAACTGAACAGAAGCATCGGATAAACCGTAGGCTATACATTTGGCAATACGTAACTCATGTGGAAAGACTCAAAGGCTATTGAGAGTTCCAATTGGTCTCCACCAACTACATGACATTTATTCAGGACCTTCTTCCAATCATCCAAACATTTAAATAGTGAGGTGTTACAACTAAAACCTTTCTGATATGCGGAAAGAAAGTTAGAAGATAATACGTGGAAGTAGTCTAAGAGTTGGACCTCCATACATGTCCCAAGGACTTTAGATACAGCAGGGAGTGTGCTGATTGGTCTATAGTTTGCCTTATCAAGCTTGCTTTGCATATATATACTGGTATTATATTGGCCTATTTCACCAACTGGACAGAACATTTGTGTAATACACTTATTAAGCATAGAGCTTATAGGGCCCGAGATGATGGCAGAGGATATGTTCGGATTGTCAGGGGAACTTGATGTTTTAACAGCAATAGTATTTAGCAAGTTTTTAGCTTTGTCGACATCATCTTGACTGAAATGGAAATGTTCATCATGTGAAAGTTTCTGTTTGATATTAACTATAGACTGATGGTTACTGTATTCCTTGAGACTGCCATTCGTAAATTTATCATTTATAGAAGT
This sequence comes from Katharina tunicata, assembly GCA_032466195.1. NCBI lineage: Eukaryota > Metazoa > Mollusca > Polyplacophora > Chitonida > Mopaliidae > Katharina > Katharina tunicata. The sequence continues at coordinate 8,054 of JAVFBZ010135668.1, forward strand.
CTCATTTGGTCTGATATTTATGGCACATTTGTATGAATTTCTTACATTTATTTTTGTTTTGTTCTGTACATTTCATTTTCCATAATGTATCGTCATTGTTTTGTCCATATACAGAGTTATTCCTAGTTTATCTTTACTACCCATGCGCAACAATATAAGCAAATCAACCAATATTATAACCTAATGAAACTGAAAGTGTATGGAGCTACCTGTGTTGTTACATTGAGTCTCTGTCATTGGAAATCCTATCTTGTCCTGTATGTTTAGTCTTACATGTTATACAACAACCTGACACCATTGAAAGTTCATTTAGAGAGATGCATTTAAACCATTGAACAATAGCTCTACACCACCTTCCCCCCAACCTAACCCCCTTTCGGCCCGCAGCTGGAAAATAAGGACTATTAACAGATGGGTTCAATCTAAAATAAAAGTTTTCCTTTATCCCAACGATAATGCCAGTAGTGCCAGAGATATCGCTTTGTTTTTTTACAATGGATTAATCTTCCGCTGCATTCATTCCTATTGACAAAGGTATGCTTGTTTGTTATGCGGAATGTTTGGCCAAACTATCTGCATGTTCATTACCATATAAAATGAATGAAAGGCCTGGGAAGCATTGAAAACAAATATTGATAATTTCCAGACATACAGCTGTAAGCCACTAGTTCCACTGATTAAAGCTACTAGTTCTGTGGTGAGGTTTTACTAGGCCTACAATAAAACACACGTCAGAAAATACAGAAACAAACATAAGTACTGACATGTTTAGATGAATAAGTAAACTGTTTACCAATGTGACCATCTATGAGTGACCATGAGTATATATAGTTTGAAATTCAAATTCTTTGCGCTGTTGCCTTTTAACTTGATAATGGAATCAGTTCGTTCCGAAAGCTTTGATTTTTACAGTTATTCCTTATGCCTTTACCGTCGTGTGTTCCACAGATCAGTTTAGAGAAACATAGAATATGAGAAACTCCGAACGAGGAAGTAATGTTGGTACAGATAATATATTTTGGTTCTAGCATTCCTGCACCAGTTAAACTGGCCATATACAATACATATACAAAGAGTACAACGCTAGTAGAGTTTTTTTTTTAAATTGATTATAGTAAATTAACCAATGAAATTACATTATGTGTAAAAAAGACTATCATTATATTAACTAGATTCGGTTAGGGTTCACTTCACACCTGTATGTATAGAAACACAAGGTTAGACAGGCATGGTCACGATAACAAACAACACTATTCATTTAACGACGACTGTTTAAGAGGCTTACTCCCGTGATTTTAATTTGGGTTCTTTTGGTTTGACTGTTATTGCTTTTGGTACAGTAGTAAATCAGGGGTGAGATTGAAATTTCCATGTTTGCCAGATTGGTCTTTGCTAATCTCTAAACTGTAATAGGCCTATACACATATTTCTGATCATATATAGTTGCATAAGTAATACAATACGCTCATCCTCGTCGAAGGAGTTGAACAATTTTTCTAACATAAATTGTCGAAAAACATGGGTGTCGTTTCAAAAGGCTGGTAACTATTTCATTATTATTTCATGGAGAGCTGGACAAACAAATGTAAAATATTGTTTATAACTCACTTGGTTGACTTGACAAAATGTACAAAATCTTTCATTTGCAGAGGTGTTTGTCGAACGGCCAGTTTCAACAGGAAGCTTGATGTGCGGATTTTGGTAAGTATAATACTATTTCTATCCGACATAACATTTATATAAATATTTTGCAAAATGTGGATTTTGTTTAAAAGCACTGTAAAAGTGCCCCCTGTTTTCTTAAAATCAACAAAGGTGAAATTTAATTTCCTTACCAAACCGAAAAATATGTAATCAAGCGCATGTAGTGAAAATAAATTATCCAAGGAAGAATATATTTTACGGAAGCCAGTTTGTCCCTCATACAATAGATTAATGGTGCACGAAAAATGGGTTAAACGTTTATTTATAATAGCTGTAAAAATAGTCGTTTATTTATAATAGCTGCAATAGGTCTCCCCAGACAGTTTGTTAGCCCTAGAATTGCCTGGGTCATATATTTGTCCTTTATTTTATAAATAGGCTTGACGATTTCTATTAACCATGATTCGAGTATAAAGCCAAAGTCTAAAATAACATTGAAGAACTTAACATAGATTGTAACATAAAAGTAACTGTGCTTTGAATGTATACATTTACAAATATTATCCACCCAATGCGCTGTTATGCTATTCAATTCGCCCTCCAGATTAATACAATCTGTATTTAGGATTGCAAGCGTTTAATTTTAAAAAGTAATCTGTAAATTTTTGTATATTTATTTTGGGATCGGTGTGCTCAGTTTTGTCAAAATTGTTCAAGATTTTCCAATACGCTTTAGGGTCACTTGTTTTTAACTGTCTTATTTCTGCTGCATAGTTATTTTGTGTAAGGAGAAATGTAGTTTTAGGCACTGTTTATACTGATACATGTTAAAGATTTCATAGTTTCGTCTGTCCTATATTTCTCTTTGCTTTTCTAGCCAGGTTGAATCGGAATTGTTTTTCTTTGCATTCTGCGTTAAACCATGGTTTGTTATCCTTTTAGGGTCCGCGTTTTATAATTTTTCTTTATTCAAATACCTTTTCTGCAGTGATCACAAAAATGCTATTTATTTTGTCCACAAATTTATCGCATGCCTGGAAACAGAACCATCAGTATTATATTATTCGTTTCAACTGTTGAATAAACCGTCTATTGCGATCCTTTTAATGTCACTAACTCTTTGCAGTGTGTTACTTACTTTCTCGATTTGAAACTTACCATATTATTTCTATATTCTTCAGCTTTTTCATCACACCATTTCTTCGGAACAAACGTAACATTCTTTTCATCATCTAAATTGTTTACCCTATTCTTGATCAATCGGTTATGTTTATTGGAATAAATAGGATTAAATAGCAGGACTTGCATGTATATTACTATTGGAAAAAAGACGAGGTGAAGCAATAACATAATATATGAGACTAACGTCACAACTTATACCATTCCCTAGACTTCGATCAGCCCCAATTCTGCCATTCATAATAAACAAATTAGTTTATTTACACATTTCAATACATTTATTATATCCCCAGTTGTTGGGCCTATCCGTATCTTTAGATACGCGTTGCAGATTAAAACCTTATTAATTGACATGCAAGTGAGCAAACATATCTTTACTTATTTCAATATCCATAATTATGTCTAACTGAAAAATCGCATTTTTTAACAAAATCTGGCAATTTTTTGGTTATGGCGTTGCATTCCCCGATAAACAGTGGGATTGATTACTACATGATTTATCGAACGATGTATTTGACAGATCCAGATAGTAACTTCTTTAATTTATTTTCCCTAAATCCTCAACAAATTCGACTTTTAAGGGCACAAACTTGAAGTTCTTTATTGAATGTTTAACTGTGAATTTGGAACTAAATCTTACATTTTCTGTTAATTTAAACTCTAAACTTCTTAAAAATTTCAAATTTGCATGTCTACACTTCTTACCCATTGTATAAAATGTAGTTTATATAAGTCGTAAAGGGGCTCGAATTTGTCGAGCATTAAGGGTATCCGTTTTTTTAACAATTGGCTCACCTGGTTATCCTTGCTATTCCAGTTGTACATACATTTTGCTTTCATTTTCATAAGTCAGCATACACTGTCCTGTTTTTGGTGGAAAATATTTGAATTTCTTTGTAACCTTATAACAGAAATGTTTTGGAAAAATAATTCAACAACAAGAAGAATTTTTATATTTAATAATTTAGGTTTGAGTGTTGATGAGTTTGTGCAGATTTTACATGCACGTTAAACAAGGGAGTGCATCATTGAAACTTTTCTGTGACCATGGCTCGTAAGCAGCTAAAATCTTTGTTTAGGCCAGTGTGTGCGGACTTTTTAAAAGTGAAAATATCATCTTGTTCTTGTTTGAGCTATAAATGAACAGAAATTCTTCGTTGGTGGGCTGTACCTGTCGTGATAAGAATTAAGTTCTCGTTTTTAATATTCAATATTCTCAGATTAAGTTATAATACCAGTTTTAAAAAATATAAAAGAAGTTCTATTACATTTTATAGTCGAGTCATTCATACTATCCTCTTGCAAGATGACAGACTCAGCGATATGTAAACTTTTACAAATGAAAATTAAAGCTGATTATATTTGAGACCACTCTTTTTATGTTGTGCGTCTATAAAGTTGGATATAATAAAAGAAACAATTGGATTCTTAAATCGTTAGTCTGGCAGAGATGTTACCAGCTATGTTCAGCCACTGATTGGATTCTAAGTAGCCGGAAAAAATCTAAAATTTGTTTCAAAAGATAGGAAGACTTTATGAGTGTGGCGCCAGGCCGCTTCAGTTATTTTCACTTATTAATTTCACTTATAGGATGGCGATGTATTCCAACACAAGCAGGTACACAATTACACAACCTTAAAGTGTGAAGGCACTTTATTTGTGTTTAAATGTTAGCTCATGGGATCACGAACGAACAGCCACAACCAGTTCAAAGTATGACAACATGAATGTTAGCTCAAAACATGTGCATTGAGTCTGCTGAGGTTGCAGAGTATACGACATCGATCTTGTGATTCATGGGATCACGAACGAACAGCCACAACCAGTTCAAAGTATGGCAGCATGAATGTTAGCTCAAAACGTGTGCATTGAGTCTGAGGTTGCAGAGTATACGTCAGCGATCTTGTGATTGATTCATGGGATCACGAACGAACAGCTAGGTGTTAATTCCAGAGACTACTTTTCTTGCGGACTGTTTGCATGGGTCGGACATTTTGAATATGTTGTAGGCCTAAATTTAATGAGGGTGATAAACCTTTCAGTTTTAAACCCTTCTGACTTCTTTGGCTCGGATAATTCCTAGAACACGGGTTGCTTTTCTAGCTCGAAATGTACATACAACATAGGAACAATTTCACATAGTGATAGGTCTGAAGCCATTTGAGTTTCATGCTATTGTAGCAGAATTCTCTTGCTAATAAAATGTAGCGAAATTTCTCTTCAATGTTTATTTAATTATACGATGTGAATTATCTAATGTCAATAATATCTCCTTGATTTACTGATATATGCTATATATATATACTAAAGAAGCAACGTTGCCGAGCGAAGACAAATGTTTCTACCAATTTATCCACTTCTCTTGGAGGCGCCGGGTAGTAATTGGCTCTGGGGCATTATAATCAATAAATTTAATCATCAAATTTCCATATATATAATTTCGTATATAAAACAAACTTCCACAAACAATGATGAAAACAAATTCCAATAAGTCTTATTGTGCTTACAAAAGTATTATCTGAAATGCCTATTCAACGTTTCAAGTTTCGGGTTGTTTTGAAAGATCATGCTAACAAACTGCTACCACTCATACGTTCGTCATACAAACGTCTTTCGAGAAATTTCTTTCTGAATTTCACATCTGTTGCTAAATGTGTTAAATTTTGAGTGAAATTAATCAAATTAACTCTTTAAAGCTGTTTTGCTCTGTGTTACATGAAAGAAAACGGTTAATTTAAAATGTAATTGTGTGTCTATTGTCTTCTGCCAGTAATATGTACTATACCAATGACGTAGTTGGAAAACGTTGCCTGAAGTCGGTATGCCTACTTTTAATATGCATACTTTAGGGGTTAATTGGCTTGATTTTGCAATGCATAATTATTCTACATCAGAGGGTGCTTTGACTATAATACCGCAGGGAATTTTTGTTATGCACCAGATATTGGTCTATTGGTGGAATAGAGCTGGGGTGTTTATGTTCTGCGAGGGATTTGGAATGTTTATTGTGCCTTGTGACTAGGGAAAGGGTGGGGCTCTTTTCAGATTGTATAAGAGTGCTATTAAACTGTCTATTCTAAATGTCTGCTTGCAGTATTGCACGTAGTGTGATCACGTCAAGCGTGGGTAGCTACTATACACTAGGAAAGGGGTCTGACAGGTTTCGACAATTTTGTTATTTTTTGTGGGGAGTATTGCTGCTCCTGTTGTACTGTTTATTGGATAATTTCTCGACATTTTAATGACGGATAATAAAAGGAACCATATGCATATGGCGTGAGCTAAACGTTTTTTAAATGGTGTGTACATCTTTTAATTTTGAGCTCTTCAAATTTAGTAGCCACAATAAGTTAGCTGATATGTTATAGGTTTGGATTTAGTTTGTTATGAGCTGTTGTCGGGGAATTTTGAAAGATAGGGTGCGAAGTTAAGAACGTACGGCTCATCCGGAAGAGTGTTGGTCCTGTTGGCCGCGGGTCACTGGTTCGAACCCGCTTGAGGCATGCAAATTTTCTTGAGTTACATTCTTGGGCAGAGTAAAACTTCTGAACTTTTATTGGTGCCACTGGCACTATCGGTTGTTATTGTGTGTGCTGCTTGCCGTTTAAACGGTGTTCTCAGAAGATATGTGTTTTTACTGTTTTGCTTACCGACTTATTGCGGGCCACCCCCTAGCTCGATTAACGGCGGGATTGGTGTTGTTTAGATTATTTAAATGCGCGCGACCTGAAAGAGTTTACTCTTGAACAACTTGAAATTTGAAGTGTTTTATTCAACAGAATAACATTTGTGGATGTAAGACTGTTAAAGATGGATCTAATTATAACTGGTATTTTAAACGGGTTACGAATAAATTTGTGAACAATTATAAGGCATAAATATATGTGTAGTTTTTGGAAATCCAGTAGTTTGGTTCAGTGGAAATAATTCGGATTAAGTTTGTAAAATTGTAAGAGGATGAAATCAGTTACATCAGAACCTCCTCACGGGGCATTGGCGTACATAACGTATGGTAGTTGTAGAAAATTGTTAAACAGAAGGAGGGTTTTCATGTTCACAGAGTTTGTTATATATGAGCGATAATATTTATTTTAAATTTTATTTATTTTTTTTTTTTTTTGGGGGGGGGGGGGGAGGATTTGATAAACAGGATGGCCCAACTATCGATCCTTGGGGTAGACCATGTTGCATTGGGCATTTACGGGAGAGAACATTATAGTAGTATACAGAGTGTTGTATTTTTGTTAGGGAGCTTCTAAACCAGTCTAATGCAGTATTAGGATTTCTAATTCCATACTGATGGTTTATTTTGCTCTAAACAAAAGATCATAAAAGCCGTGGTAGCATGCTCTGTGGAATGACACTTCCGGGAACCATATTGGCTTCCAGAAATTAAATTTTGTTCAAGGAAGGGTTTAAGTAGCTATAAATCTTACTGATGGCGGATAGAACGGAGATCGGTCGGTAGTTTTCTACATTGCTGTAATCGCCGGGTTTAGAAATAGCTGTGATTTTTGCTAGTTTAAGTCTATCTGGCGCAAGTCCATGTCTGAAGGATAGGTTTATGCAATGGGTTGATAAATACTGTGTGCATCATGTTTTAGAACGGTTATATTTATGCTGTCTATTCCAGGGGCGGACAGTTTAATCTCCGGCAGAATATTTTGATATCGTTGTCATTATTCGATTTGATTTCGAAGTCTGTTTCGATAGTAGTACCTAGAAAATGTAGGTGACTTCAGAATGGGATAGTATTCGTATTATCGACACGAAAGTTAAACATGGTTGCAGGACGGGGTGGACGTTAACGCTTCCATTAGACCTTTGCTGTTGATTCAATGGTACAGATCGGTTATCCTTACCGTGCATTCGGATTCGTCTTGATTTAGTTGCAACTGAGTTGAATGAAGATATTTAAATTGGGTATCGTTAGAGCGTGGGATCAGCTTTGGTGAATGTCTGCTGTAAATATATTACGGTGAAATTCCAAACAGTTTTAAGGGAGCTTGCGCAATCAGTGCGTTTAATAGATACTATGCAGACGAGGGTGGTGTGATCGGTAGACTTTATGATCGGTCTCCTGTGATTAATCGTCGGGTTAAGTTGCTGGGGTGTGGTTAAATCTGCCAAAGATTTGGAGTGAAATAATGTTATATGCAATGTTCTCACTGTTTGTGGACGGATATGGCGGATTGATTCACCTGGATAGGTTACCGAAAGTGGCAAGGGAGGCTAAAGATTGTGTCAGACGACACTGGACGCTTATGCATGCGAGTGATTTTAAAGAAATTATCCAGCCACTATAGATGATAGGTATTGATAGTATTGGGAGAAAATATTTCAATGTTGGGATTGACTGTTGGGATTTTGGTGATGAGATTTGAGTGTTGGAATTTGAGTGTTGGAAGTTGAGTGTGGGGAATTGAGTGTTGCGATTTGAGTGTTGGGATTTGAGTGTTGGAATTTAAGTGTTGGGAATTGAGTGTTGGGATTTGCGTGTTGGGATTTGCGTGTTTGGATTTGAGTGTTGGGATTTGAGTGTAGGGATTGATTTGAGTGTTGAGATTTTGGTGCTGGTTTTAAGTTATGGGGTTTGAGTGCTGGGGTTTGAGTGCTGGGATGAGTGTTGGGAATAAATATGATGCATGCACGTACATCCTAAGCGACACCTAGCAGACAAGCAGTGGTATCTCTCGCTTCGACTTGGAAGGACAAGGTGAATACGGTGGAGTGCACTGAAATGTTACTGTCAATGGGCAGTAGCGGGATGACCTGGTGCTTCTATGATGTCTGTTTTCCCGTCCGTCCACCCATTCCGCAAACGTCATCCAGCAGACTGCTCTACGTATGTGGTGACCAAGATGTCTTCACTCCCTGCCCATAACTTAACCATAATAGCGCTGTCTGCTGGATGTCGCTTGTGATACGCGTAAAACCTGCCACAGTGTAAATCTTGACTGAAAGTTGCCCCGAAAATAAAACAGAAATTGTCATCACGAAACTATCGTTTCTATGCTATCAATGACCACTTGTTATGAACCAACTCCCTTTGCAAAAAATTGTCAATAGAACTTTTTTTAGAAAGTGGGAGGTTTCAACATTTTAAAATGAAGCATTAACTCTTTCATAGATAAGAACAACAGATTTCATGTGCTAATTTCTCCTAGATTGTAATCCAAATGAAATGTGTTATTCTCATCTGACTGAAATTCTCCTAGATACTTATTAAAGAAGCTATCTCATTGGTAGTTGGATATATCTTAAAATGGCATGGAATGTATAGAAAAGCATATATACATTAAAATGAGTATTTTCCTGTAATTGATCTTTTATTATAATTTTTCTTGAAAAATAACAAGAGTGTTGTTACATTATAGTCATTGCCATTTTCTGTTTACTTTTCAGACCTGACGTAATAGGTAACGATGCTTTTACCACGGAGAGAAAAAGCTCTCCGCCTTCTTGTCAAGTTCGCTCTGTTAATAATAGTTCTGGTCTGTATCACTGTTTGGTCGCATAAACGACGAAATGTCCCTAAAGAGATTGCCTCGATTGGAGCTAATGAGATAGTGGAAGGTCCAGTTGATAAGGAATCTGAAAATGCTCAGAGGCCGCCTGCAGCAACAGCTGAAGAGACCGACCACAGGGCGGATCCAGGGACAACTGCATGGGCAGTTGAAGTTTCAGCTAAAAATGCATCACACATGACGACTGAGGGGGTAAAGAAAGGCTTAGCTGAGGCTGTTTTTAGAGCAAATGTTAGTGCCATCGGTGAAGTATTCCCAATAGATTCTCGCCCACCTATCACAATTTCCACGGGATTTGTGATCGAAAACCACGGGATGTGCTCCCGATATTTACAGTTAACTTACGTTGTTGTTGTTCACAGTGCTCCGAGTCATTTTGAAAGACGTCAGAGTTTACGCAAAACTTGGGCACTGTCAGGGATTCATCATGGTGTCAAAAGTCAGACCATTTTTCTTTTAGGAATAACGTTGAATGAAAATGTACAAAAACAAATTCTGTCTGAAAATGAGAAATACAAGGATATTGTTCAGGGAGATTTCGTAGACGATTACAAAAACTTGACACTGAAAGCTGTCATGGGGCTTAAATGGATTACCAAAAATTGTCCTCATGCTGAATACGTCATCAAGGTTGACGACGACGTATTTGTCAATATTTTTCAAGTCATCCAAACAGTTTTTCCTAAGCTTAAAGTAAATCCTCTTCAAGTATATTGCTCTGTGGAAACAAGCCCACGCATTACGAGAGACAACGGAAAGAAGGACATACAAGACAAGTGGGAAATTCCTCACTCGTTATTCAAAAACCTAAGTTCATATCCCACGCCTTTCTGCTATGGATTTGCCACTTTCTATACAACAACTCTGGCGTTTCAATTATTAGGGGTGGCTGGTTCGACACCGTTTTTCCATCTTGATGATGTTTATGTGTACGGCATTCTGGTGAGCAAAGTCAAAGGAGCAAGTTGGCACACAGGTGGGAACCGATTTTTTAAAAGCGAACGCCAAACATTACGACTCTTTCTTAAGGCAAACAATTCTATCGTGGGCACAGTACGGTCTTTTGCAGTGATGAAAATATTTTGGAATTTAATTCAGTCGTAGAACAAAGGGCAAAGACCGGTAATTAAGACAATGACAATCTTACGTTTAAGGGAAATAAAGTAAACTAATCGACGAATCACATGGGTTTCAATTATCTCCCTGTCAACTTGAGGTATATGAGGGAAGTTATCCGGTGGATACGGATATTGCCGGGTGTTTATACCCTTGAATACAACGTTAAACTCAAGTAAAATAAGAAATTACATGAACACCAGGCCACACTTGCTACCACTCTAACTGACAGAGTATAATTTTCCTTTATGTTTTATAAACCATGGTGGTTTGTGTGGCTACTGACATTGTGTACTCTTAAAGGGGAAGGAAACGAAACAACGAAGTTATTGTCAAATTACAGACCACTTACTTACAGTAGTTCAACTTGAGTGGATCTAAGTAGAAAACAAAGAATCCTGCAAAAAAACGTTAAAGCAGTTTTTTTAAGAACTTGTTAGGGTCAGTAACTTGACAACTGTGTGTTTGTGTTAACTTCCCCTTTAACATTTGTCGTGTCCAGATGCTATGTGATACTGGGTCATGGGAATGTAATGTGTTCTAACCAGACGAAGTGAGCGAACAGTCTATTCCTCAGATTGTTTTGGCTAACTATGGGACTAATACAATTACCATTACCACTTTCAGTGATAATAGTGCTCATTGGTGTTTCTTTGGTATATAGTTGTACTTTAAAATCACATACGCACGCAAATAGTTTGGGTTTTCACAGAATCACATGAATTTCATATATTTTCATCAAAAAGTAAAAGTTAGAGGTATTCCGTTAATTCTACCCCCAGATTTAAAGGTAAAGGTAGCTTAAAGCCTGGCAAAAGTAAAAAACATCTGAAAATTCTGCTAGAAATTTTAATTGGAAATGTGTCAATCTGCTGTCACATCTCAGACACACTTTGATGTACCGACGTCACTCCGAGTCAACCGTGTTAGCCACACCCCTTACAAGGTTCAAAATGTTGGCTCGTTACAAACAAGGTCATTCACCGCGGCTGGATCAAAGTCTTTGTGAGCAAATATGGCCAGCCCTCTTTCCGTTAAATTCGAATAACTTTCTCCTGGTCCGTACACGCTTTGTACCCAATGAATAATTTTTATTTTAACGTGACTGTTATAATTTTTGAACAAACATCAAATCTTGTAAAAATTAAAGTAAACGGAATTAGTTGAAAAATCCTAATTTTGGGTGCGTATGTGGCTTTTTTTATTATACATGTACACCACTAACTGGAGAGAAAAATTCAACACTATAGAGAAATTGGTGTTCTTTATTTAAAACATTGTACAAACAGCCAGTGGCGGCTTCAAGGAGGGGCTAGGGAGGGTACTGCAAAGTAATAAAATGATCTTATTTTCATTAATTTTAAAGCAAAAATTAAATTCGTTATTTTTATGTATTTTATTAATAACATTAATGGCCGAAGTAATTGGGTAAGCGTTCAACGTAAACAGGTCACAGCACTGTAGTGGACGTTTCTGTCGTCCGCTTATAGCTTGAAGTTGACTTCCCGGCTACATGTGAGTAAATTATTTATCTCATAATTATTGCTCATTTGAATGAAACACATAGTTTTAATTAAGTAAAATATAATGCATATATATACTGCATATTTAGAAATCATTTGTTGTTGTATGTGATTCAAATGATAAAAGCTTACAGGTTTTATCAATAACATTTACCACAATCTTTAAGTGCAGGCATACAGTTGTTGTTTCAATATTTAGCAACATATTTTTGTACTGTGGGCCTGTCTATATAAAAAGACAATTTATGACAACTGATAGTTAATGCGTTTGGATAAACAAAACATGCACAGTTGCAACCAAGAAGATGCATCTGCTGCAACATATAGACCAAGCTTGTTTTTAGTCATTTTGTCTAATTTGTCATCAGTTTGTAGGATTGTTTCATATCCTCGGCAGAGCCAGATTAAGCATTTAATTGTATGGTGGACTTTTCTTGCTATTTTGCTGGAGCTGTATAACATTAATATTGTTATTCAATAAACACCCTCCATGTTCATTCATAATAATGTATGTATGTCTGTGTTTTCAATCACATTTTCATTACATTGTAGCGATTTTATGAATATTTATTGAATAATTAAATAAATTTTAAATTTTATGGAAAAAGTACATCATACAATTTTATGAATAATGTGAATAATCAGATAAAGAAAACTTTCACTAGGATACTATTTTATAAAATCTCAACTCCGAGTCTCAGACTCGCTTAGGTGCAGATTATCTTCCTCATTAATTTTGTATTTTACCAAAAAAATAAACAATTAGTCGAGTTGTATTTATCTGTGTTACTCTCTTTTAACTACAGGCCCATAAAGCACCAACATTAATTGCAGACTACTATAAATTAAATATTTTCTTTTTCCTTAGAGGAAGCTCTGTCATTTTTGGTGCTTCATGTTATTTTGGATATGGATCGCTTCTTGGTCCCCCAGAAAAGATTGCGGACAGAATCTATAACTGAAACCCCTAATGCAGTTGAATCTGATGACGATTTGGACGAGAATGTTTAGAAGAAGTGTAAAACAGGCTGTTTACATCCCCTGCTATGCCCATAGGCTTAACCTAGTTCTAGTTGACTGCATCCACAATGTAAAGTCTGCATCAGAATTTTTTTTTTGACCATGCAGAGGTTATACAATTTATTTTCTACATCAGTTGTACATGATAATTTTATTAAGATTCAGAGAGACCTACATCCAACTAGACAGCATATTGAATTGAAAAGGTTATCCGACACCAGGTGGGCATGTCAACATTCGGCCTGTCTTGCTGTTAAAAGAACTTTACCTGCCATTGTTGAAACCTTAAAGCACCTCATAGCTGATACAAATGTTCACAGGGCAACTGAGGCAATTCACTCTGCATTTTATTTGACCGCCAGTTTGTAGTGAATCTTGTTGTAATGGAGAAACTTCTACAAATGACAAAAATATTATCAGATCATCTGCAATCGCCTGATTTGCAACTTGCATCAGCTGTGGATCTTGTTCAGTCAGTTGTCACCAGTTTGACCGAAATGAGATGTTAAGAAAGATGGAATGAATTGAGGGAGTTTGCACTACAGCTGTGTGAATCAACAGGAATTCGAACAGAAACTGTTCAGCAAGTGAGGCAAAGATCCACCCTACGCCATCTGGATGAGTTTCTCATTACCACCAGCATAGGGCAACATCAAGATGGAAACACCTCTGATGAATTAAGAAAGAACATCTACTATTCCATTATACATAATATTCTTAATGAATTCGAGAGGCGATTCTCTGATGATACCTGCAAAGTCTTAGTTAGGGAACCTGCCCTCAGTCCCAGTCATTCAACCTTCTTAAACAAGGAAAAGATATAAGACATAGCAACAAACTATGGAGTTGAACAATAAAATCTGTGTAACTCCATTACAACTGGCCATTATGCTTGAACCATACAAAGATGCCTTTGTTGACCTTTACAATTTAGTATGCATCAGTGTCACCTTGTCTGTCAATTCTGCATCTTGTGAACGAAGTTTCTCTTGTCTTAAGCAACTGAAGACATATTTGCGCAACAGCAGTGGAAATGTAAGAACCAGCAACCTTGCAGTTCTTTCGATTAATTCGCAAAGAGGTAAACTTCTAGATATAGGCAAAATAATTGACGCATTTGCCGCCAATAACATGAACAGACGTATTGTGCTGAAGTAATGTAACCGTAATGTATGTTGTGTTCTAAATCTCGAGCCGATGACATGACTTCAAAAAGAAATGTATGTCACGACCTCAAAATAAAAATTCGTTGAAGCTCAATGTCAATTGGTCGTCGTTATGAGTTTATTGAGCTTTAAACGGCCACTGCCTCTCACTCAGCAATATTTATGGTGTGGATACTTCACTGTGAGTGTGTAATATCCTCAATATAAATGTAGGCTATATCAGTGAATAGGTGACCCATAAGTTCCATTTAAATTTAATTTGATTTAAATGTCAACGATGTTGATTTTCAGTAAACAACACATACATGTATGTGTTAGCGACACGTATCTTATTATATATTATTATATATTGAGTGTGTTTCTCTTGGGTTTATGTAAAACGATACGATTGACAATTTTAATTATTAACACATATACTTCGTTAAAAAAGAAATGCATAGGCGAAATATTAATAGAATTATCTCTTTAATACAAAGCGGGATAATTCAGTAATTTTGGTGGTAGCACAGTTAAAGTTAGAACAAGTATGATGTAATGTTCTCGCTATGGACCGACGGCAGCGGAGGCGTATTCGTCGCCGAAAAGCGCCGCACGAGGGCGCTGAAGTCAGTACCTTGTGTG
>JAVFBZ010135679.1:0-20293 GCA_032466195.1 Katharina tunicata
CCCCCCCCCCCCCCCCCCCCCCCCCCCCCCCCCCCCCCCCCCCCCCCCCCCCCCCCCCCCCCCCCCCCCCCCCTAAACACATGCATGCACTATGATACTTTCAGTTTTCCGACACAATGCTTAAGAAGGCCTAAGTCGAAAACAATAACTGTCTGGGTCGTTTGTTGTGACCAAGAGTGGAATTCAATTACTGCCTGTAGCGCTGTGTCGACTTCCACATGCATCTAAAATAAAAACTGCACGACGAAGTCAAAACAACAGTGCATGAAATGCTAATAATAATATAAAATTTATATGAAATGTCATAAGCGCCTATGGATTTTACGTAAAATTAAAACACGAATGTGAACATATAAAGTAACAGTATAATATCATATAACTTTTCACCATCTAACAATTTCAATTCTTGTCAATTTGTTATGTTTTAAATTACACCCGTTCCTGACACGATTTAAACAAGACAAGCTTAACATAATCCGTCTTGTCGTCTGGCGACAATACTACTTTGACAGGTGAATAGCAAAACAATTGTTATAATCCGTAAAGTCTATTTGTTTGTACATAACACTCAAGTTCTGACTCGCACATTGTGTAAGTTCAGTTTATATACGCGAGTGTTCGCAAAAATGCAAACAATATCCCAAGGTCGCTTAAGGTGAGTTCTTATGATTAATTAAGACTCTAGACAAAAGTCAGCCATCTTGTGACAAGAAATCAGCGAACTAAAACGGTTTCATTATCATCTGGTCTGCCGCGGTTTGCCCTTAGAGAATTTTCCAGTGAGATCTCACTCCGCCATATTTCGTGAGCTCGCTAGCAAAGGTTACAGCGCGAATCTGCGAGATTAATTGTTAGTAGAGAAGTGATTTCATTAAAATGGTTTGGAAATCAGAGAAATAGATTGATGTTACTTTGGGGACACAATCAGAGCGATAAATCGTAAAGCAATGACTTTTCGCTATAATCGAAATTACCAGAGGAACGATCCGAGAACCATTCCTAGAGAATTTACTGAAGAGAAAGTTTCCGTTCAATAGCACCAATCTACGCTATCTTGGCAAATGTAAAGTATTTAAGCACAATATTAGTCTAAGTTTGAAGAAAGTTTTAAAACTATTAACCTTATTCATTTGCCAATAGTCGCCTACTGTACTTTGTATGACATAGCGATATGAAAGGTAACTCCAGAGAGAAGTTATTTGATAAAGGTATTTATCAGACTATATTACTCTCTGGTTGTGTAGCCTTATTGTTGATGGGGTGATAGCTGTTTGTCAGCTGATTAGGCTTCGTTGGTATCCAACTCCCGATGTGACCTAGTGTGCAAGTCTAAATTCAGCCGCGTTGGAAATAGATACAGTCGAGTCCGCTGTGGTTTCAATGTGTTAGGGAGAATAGGAACCGGTTAAGCGGAGCCCATTGTAAGTCGGCTGCCTGCAGGAAGCCAGAACACACTGGGTAGGGTTTATGCGGAGAAATCCCCTTAACATAGGCCCGACGATCTTCAACCTTGACGAGCCTTTACTACGCACAAGCTCTATTCGCTTTGAGCTGCATTGTGCGTAAATATATAGACACGACTCAGTAATCAGCGCATGACAATATTTCTCCACATTTAACGATTTACGACATTTCCCAGGACGTCCATGCAGTACAGTGTTACAGTATGATGACTTTTTCACCATGTTTTCCTTCTTGTTTCCTTTCAGCCCTTGTCAGTCAGTTGTGATGTAGCCCTGTTGCCGTTGTTCACTTTGCTCTGGAAGTTGTGTATGGATTTTCTCTAAGATATCTTGAGATTGGACGGTCAACAAGGATTAGGTGGATAGGGTGATCAGTGACAGTTACACGGGGGATTGGACTTTATTCTACCCTTTGAATTACCCTCGAACATGTTTCCCAGGATAAAGAGATTCGGCCTATTTTGTGCCTTGTACCTTCTTCAGATGTGTCCACGGTTAATACGCGCTAAAGGTTTACCAGCTTCGATACGAGTGGGTAAGTTACGTAATTTTGAAACATACTTATTATTATAAATATTATTATTTTAAATATACATTATTTTGATCAGTTATTTAACATGATGTTGTACCCGTACATACACTGCCAATAAATTATAGGAAGTGGTAAATACACGGATTGTTTCTATGGTGAAGTATTCAGCAATGCTTTGCCATTCAAGGAAGTGCTGGTTTCAGCATGTGCTAATTAATAATCATATACTATTATATGTGCACATATACATTTGTGCTGTCGATTATTATATTATGCTTGTAAATACATGTGTACAAACAATCCCACGTGCTATATTATGGCATTCAGCTATGTGCTGTGTAAAAGTGTTATATATACTGTCTCTATGATGCCGCTATACGTTGTATATTTTACCCTACCAGTATAATCCAACCCCACGTGTATATTGAGCTATTCGCTAATTGATATAAATATGAGAGGTTTTAATTTTTTGGGGGTGCAAGCTTCCTATGGGTCGTATAGAACTGACACGGTAGCAGGAAAACGGCATAACCTGTCGGGGTAAAATAGTTAAAATCATGAAGTAAAATATAAAAATAAGCTAAATATTTTCATGGAATATTTTTTTCTCTGATGGGCAGTGTATATTTTAATTAAACTTTTGAAAAAAATTCATATTACTTTAACTTCCACTGCAAATAATAACTATGGTAATAATACAATAATAAGGATATTATTCATAAGTATAACTTTTCAAATAACCCAAATTATTCAACCTTTCGTACAATGTATCTCTAAGACTATTATTATTATAAGACTATTATTATACAGCGAAAGCGTAGATCGCATTTTAAGGAATTATAATCGTTCGGTTGCATTATCAAACTTAAAACCTTGACTATTGCACGGGATAAGTGCCATTGTATCATAGCATTAACATTGTCTTTACTCCTAATTTATTTATAATGTAAATTGTATAAGTTTCTTTGTATTTGTTACGTAACTTGGTATGGACAGTAATAAACAGTCTGTTGGTCTATATAGTCTACGTCCACCAGCTTCGGTTACGTAGCTTTCAACGGAGGTAATTGTTTTAAATATTTCGTTGTTAAAAAACTTCCCATATTCAGCTTATATTAATTCCAGATTTTACTGGGTATCTTTATTTAATCATGGAAATGCCAGTGTCACATAATCAATTAAGTTCCTCTAGAGCCTCACTCTCTATTTGCAGACATTTACACACGTATTTTACATTTGGTTTGTAACAAACCAGTGTTGATGAAGTCTTAGAAAATCAAAACTAGTTATTGCAAAAACAACTAACGTAGTCGAATAAGTTTACAACAATACAGATAAACCTGAACACAGCAACCTGTATGTATTTAAACTATACGGGCCTATATTTTTTCGTTACTTTGTTTCCTTAATTTGGCATACTAAAACTGATGTTAGATATTCATTAAACCTTTTGTAGTTTTACTTTATAGTATCAAATTTTACGTCTACCAGTGAACATTTTAGTGAATTGCTTTTTTTATCTGGACTCAAGCTAAACTTGAGGTTTATTCAATAATAGCATACATGTTAAATGCATATTCATTTCAATTAACATATGTTAAGACAGTCGTAAATCATCCGGGCAGTTTATTTAATGCGTTTAACTGTACGCCTTGACAAATGGTAGGTCCATGTTGCACTTTGGGTATGAGTATACACCATATCATAATCAAAGGGAAAATTCTATTTTCTTTTGTGGATAACACAAATCATTACAACTAAAATTATTAACAATATAGGCTAGTTTAATATTGCGTTATCATGTTGATATGCTGTCATTATACATGTACATTGCAATAAGAGTTCGTCCACCAAATGTAACAACAACAACAGCAGCGTCAACGATTGTATTTCACTGTACGGCTTTGTTATTCTAATGTCTATTATCTTTGTGCTTTGTCAGCTTCGCTAGGCTCTTCACACATTTGAAATATTTGGTCTTAATATTCACTCATGCTTGTCGTTTTCCGGCACGGTTCCTTTTATTTTTATTTTATATATATATAGAAATGATGGCACAAGTAATAAGCGTTTATGTGATTTTTAACTGTTTAAAATAGTGTTATTTTCCGGAACAGGTAATTAATATAAAATATCTCCTTTGGAAATGTTATAATATGAATGAAGGACGTCTGGAAACCATGCTCATATAATATTAGGTAAAGTACGGTATCATTTGATAGTCGAAAGTAGAGCTGTTAATCGATTCGATGTTTATGTGAAAACGACCAAAACGGCTCCATTTTTTTCATAAACTACGTTAACATTGTATCACGACTTTAAATTGAAACTTCGTCATAATATCGATTAGGTATTTTTTTTAAGGCCTTACGATTTAGTCTTTTAAGTTACTATTTAACTTTACGCTTTTGCGACTGCTATTTTATAAGGGCTGTTCCAAGCATGGTTCTATAAAAAACTGGTATTATCCACACAGACACAACCTAAAAGGAACCCTAAGATTAATGGGATAATTGTTTGGTAAACACAATCACATACATGGCAGGGCTGTAAAGCCTTTCTTTTCTGACACCAAAGCTAATGCAGTGTTTATTGCATTAAGTGTTCCTGGGTATATGCCATGAGCAAGTAATCTGCATTCTGAAGGGTGTAAAAGTTATTATGTAATGTTAAGCCGGGAGTGTTATGGATGTTGTATTAATCAATAAACTATTTTCCCTTTCATAAGATACAAATCTCAAGGGGCGTTGGGCGTTTTTGATAAGCTGAAAATTCAAAAGCTTTAACATGGAAGATTTGTATTACGTCGCAAAATATGCACTTTCTAAATAAAATTACTCTTTAATATTATATAAAAATTAATTTTCATTTTCATTTCGCAGCTTCAATCAAGTGCAAAATGTTACGTTTTGAGCATATTTTTTAAGGTAATAATGAATTACGAGTGTGCCCAGCTGTATACGTCTCTGTAATTTGATTTGATAAGGTTTGTATGAGGCAAATGTTTCCTAAATGACCATACGAAAGCACATCTATGACGAATGAGTACTGTGCAAGCTGTACACTAATTCCCGTGTCTCAGAAGGGGGTAATTGAAGTTGACCCAGAACTGTCACCCATACTCTATTTTGTGACTTTCTTTGCAGGGCTGGCGACGTACTTTGCATGTCATATACACTTTGGCCGAGTTACCACAAGCATCAACGCTTTGCATAAAACCGCCTTTTTATGAGTCCATTCATGAAATAATTATTATGGTGACAATACAGTTCAATGCGATTCTATGAGGATTCAATTGGAAATGAACACATACATAGCGCAACAATACTATAAAAATAATATTATTCATTGCACCTTTGCTTGGCCTAGAACTAAAATAATGAGGTAAGGTAGAAAAGGAAATGCAGAAACATCAACTGTCGGAATGTACCCATAGCCACGAACGAAATTATCGAAAACTTAATCTTTACTTTAAGTATCTTTGATCAAGGCCACATAAAATATTTACAGCGCCTTGACCAAATTTTGTTTTTAGTCAACCACCGCCAATACTGTTGACAGTTCTATCTGGCATTCCATGCAGCAGTCTTGTGTGCCTTCTTATTTCACGTGTGTGACATACAGGCGCTTATCCGCCCAGTCTTGTGTGGGACTGTGTGATACTATACAACTTGCGTTAGTCTCCAGCTGTGAAAGAAGCCACTCCTATAGCTTATTAACTGGAGAAAATAACACTATTTTAACGTCGATATATCAATAAACACAGAAGTGTCCGATAAGATGTAAAATAACGTGAATGTTAAACATGGACGACACCAGTGTTCTTTTATTGTGTACATGCATTTAAGAGTTGGTTGGTTAAAGAAACAGAATCCCCCTTACTACAAACACTCTATTAGTGAACAATGCATTTCAAACTACTTTCAGATAACATCAGTTTTCTTTTTTACCGCGGCCATTAAGGAAGGTCTTCGGTCATGTTTTGGCCATTTGAGATTACTGTACTTAACTATACTCTTTATACGGTCTAGTGAGCAAAGATGGTGTTCTAAAGGCTTTGGTTTCTCTCGATAAAAGAGCTTGAGCTTTGTGAAATTGAGTTCTTTAACACGCTCAAATCGAGTGAACCCTATTGGAAAAAAACGATTCCGCTAAAAAGCTTTACCAGTTTGCAGGACATGATTTATTTTCAGGACTTAGCTGACTTACTGGAAATATTAATACTCTCTGTGTTTTCGTCGCTGTGCTATAACAACTACTTATACACAAAATGGATACAATATTAGAACATTTCATGCGCCCTAATTTATACGGAAATCGAGCCGAAGAATTAACCAGAAAGGAAATCACCGGTACCAAACGGTGCTCACCAGGACCAGTCAACCTGTAGATTTCTATTTGACACAAACTTTTACCGGAGAAAGACAAGTACAGTTTAAGATGTCTGGGTAGTTACATTAAAACCCGATCCTATTACAAATAAAAGAAATGCTATTACTGTAACAATCTAGGTTCAAGTCTAAAGGGAAACTATTTTCGCCCCATTGTCTGATAACGTAAGCGTTGCATTAAGTTTTCCTTTAAAATGGCGTTGGTGGACCAAAAACATGTGTAAGCGCGTATTCTTTTTTTCTTTAAGAGGTAAATAAATGTAGCTTACAAGTATTGTGTTAATATCTCAACGCGAAGCATTGCTCCCTATACAAACTGTTTAGTCGCAAAGATTCTTATTTCCGGAGAACGGAATAAAGTGCCTAAAAAAGTTAAACTTCTTTAAAACGTAAGCTAACTTGATCTCAAATTTAAGACACTTAGCCTTCTCTGTATTCTACGTAAGTGTTTAATTTGATCGGCGTGTGGGCAAGAAGCTTGTCACTGGGAATGCCAATTTTGTTACCCTAAGGCGGTGATTTAGTGTGTTCTGACTCTATTTAACAAATTACTTCAACATGTTTAACTGAAGAGATTGAAGTGAACGGAAGAGAGGAGGGCTTGCATCAGCTTGGATGGTCCAACAGATGTTTACGATTTCTGGCTTCTAGTCAGGCCGATGGTCTGTATAGCTATAGAGAGTCGGCGACTTCACTGGGCGTATAGATGTATTGAGAGGGTTGTATACACACACTGTACGTCCCTATCTCTGATGCTCTCGGATCAATATGATCGCTTAGTATTCCTTCCAGGCAATTATGAACAAATTGTAGTCCATATCCATATCACACGGCCGACTGTAGTCTGGACGAAATGGGAAATGATCTATGACTCCCATATAACCCTGTTTTTCCTTTACCGGTACTCGAAAACTTTTGTGCCAAGATGGTACACTAGACAAAAGGTTGACATACTACCCAAGTCTGCAGCGCTGAACACCAATCAAGTAGAAAAGTTAAACAAGTCATGTCATTATTTTATCGTATATGTAATGCCGTTTTCTTATCATGATACCGAAAACAGTTTATTTGGCAATTATTGTAAGTAAGTGTGTGTGTAAGTATGTATGTATGTATGTGTTCGTTTGTTTTATTTTATTCCCAACACGAAACGTTTTTACACCATAATTGCGTTGCGGTGCGCGTGGGATTAGACAAAGTAAGTCAACTAACATAATACCAACGGGCGGAATTGTTAAGCCCCAGAACACCTGCGTAGTAAAAGTACGGAGAAAGGTATAGAACCGCTTATTGAATTAGAGAACTCATCTCAGAACTGGCATATTACATGGTTCAAATTTGTTTGTGTATAGTTACCGCTGACTCAATACCGGTGAGTAACTAGTTGAATTAGTCATATCGATTTTACAACGTTGGGTGGAAGAAATGGCCTTTCTTGTTACATAAAGCAACTTGGAGGCTAACGTGGAACTTCCCCACAATAAAGCAACTATTTGGATGCAGCTGCCGGTTTATTCTGCCAGCCTAATGGGATACACAGAGTCATTACATAGCGGAATGAAATTAAGAAACAGTTAATCCGATACGATGTTTCCCAAGAGTAATGTATCATCATCTATGCAGGTCAACTAAGTGTACAACTCTCTTCCTCAACGGCTTTTACAAATTGTCATCAGCGCTGCAGATACAGAACACAATATTACTCGGCACCCGAATAGCGGACATTTTGCTAATAAAATAAGCTTAATCCAGAACATGTCTAAGTTTGGCTTCCTGCATGGTACCTTGTCCATTACTCTCGATTGTGGCCCTCGTTATCTACCTGTGTCGGCTTATGGTTTGCTACACACAATCTGGTCTTACTTATGAATTAGTTGCTATATGTAGCGGAACAGATATCGTTTGTAAACGAAGACACCTTGCAACTTCAAAAGATATGTGAGTTTCCTGTATTCGCTAGCAGCTGCGATCAGTGGGGTATTATTATGAGCTAGCACCGGTATTTCCCCCATGCTATCAACGCATTCTCAGCACGCCTTTGTGTCTTGCCTGATACCAATAACCTTTCTATGCATATCTCATTGTTTACTTTGGGCTGGGAACTGAACGAGGAATTACAGTCTGCCTTAGAGGAGACGTAATTTATATATGTGCTCACTTGTAGTCCCGATAACTGCGATCTTTCTTTAAGGTGTGTTTAGTCGGCATCGGATTGTGTCCTAACCCAATTGGTTGAAAGGTCATTTCCAGACATTCGGAGCAATACGTTATTTGTATAATCAGGTAATACCAATGTCGTATCCCTATTCCCACACCCTCAGATAACAACTATACATGTAGCTCATCATCTTATACTACCAAATATCATGGAAGGCTAAGAATAGAAATTCAAATCTGACTGCAACATGGCGCTACAATTATCAATCCTCTACAACGAGGAATCGTTTCCTCCAAAAGGAAGAGTCCACGGGCAGTTTTCAAACTTTTTGTATTAAGATGCCGAATTATTTCACTGAGATAGGTACCAACATAGCTGTTTCAAGGCGAGCTGTTTCACCCATAAAATTTGTGATTTCTATTGTTCTGTCTCGAAAAGGCATATACATTTATCATTGCTACCATAACAACAGATTAGCTTTCCATAGTGTTACTGTGTAAAATGAACGAACTATCGAACACAACATCCACAACTCGAAACGAGTAAATAAAAATCGTCCAAGGTTTGTACATCGCTTATTATAAATGAAAATATTCGTGTTTAGTTGTTTATTACTTCCATGATTTTCTTCTGGACTTTTTATGATATTAAAGAGCTTACCATGGAATACTAGTATCCCTTGCACAGTTCATTAGTGAATGTTCCAAAGATTATCTCTTTTTAAATGGTTTAAGCCTTTAAAACCTGCTGAGCCGCAGCTGTCAACGAACTACCTTATTTAAATAATGCGTCTGGTTAGACAATTGCAGTAGGTTTGTAAATTGCCGAAAGAACGTGTTAGCCAAGTTTCACGGTTCAGAAGTTAGGGAATGAGCTGGTAAACACTTACAGTAATAATCAATTGTTAATAGAATGGCCAAAGCCTTTGTGCAAGATAGCATGACATGCCTACTTTGTATGCAATCTTACATACCTTTAACATATCTGTTGTCACGCCAGGACCTGAACACACGTTGATAATCTCTTTGGACTAAATATGACAGTGCATGCGATCCTATAGACGTATAATGGAATTTATGATCTCAAAGGAAGACGTTTGTAGCCACGTTTGTCGTGCATACAAAGAAATCAAATAATTATATGTTTATTTGTATTTCTGAATAATATTGTGCGTACACGCAAAGTTTTATCTCGAAGGAGAAGCCTGATAGCGTCTACCATTGGAATCATTTATGAGCGGAGGCAATTGCTGTACTCTAAACAAACCCTTTCATCAATATACTTAACAAAAAAATATTCATAAACACAATTTTGGAAAGAGGCATTTGACATAAAGTCATTCACATATCGGTGGTCATTTTGATACTGCAAAACTACTATTAGCTTTCTTACCCAGTCTGCATGAGAAGGATTGGAGAATATTATCTAATGTACGGCGGCTTTGGACTATACGAGGAACTTATTAAACTATTAAACTTATTAAAAAGTCGAGTATCTGTAAGAAAGATATAAACATTAACTTAACAGGTCACTTGAACATGGTTCTGTGAATGTTTTTCATAATTCTATATACTATAGTATACCATGTCATGTCTGACCAGGTTTTAAGTCGCTGTGGTTGCACATTTCTTAGTATTGATTAAGGTACTTACAATTTTCAAAAAGAAAAGCTATTGTATAAGACAAATTGTTTCAACATTATTGCATTATTCAAAGTTGGCTGTGACGGTTTAAAAAAGACAAACTCGTGCACAGCTAACTAAGAAGTAAAATGAAATAACTTGACAACGGCTTTAGGCTATTACAAGCTACAATTGTTTTTCGTTCATGACAAAAATAATAGAAGCGTTGATTGTCCACTTTAAAAAGAATACGTCTATATCGACATAAGGCTCCTAATGAACTAGAACTAGAACACAGAGAACTGAATATGAGACACATGTATGAGATTTGTCGTCTGGTAAATCGAGAGATCAGAAGATCATCCCCTAGATCCGGATCATTCTTACAGTGGTTCATTCGTACACCTCCGCTCAAATAATTAACACGTTACATGTCCTGCACGTTAGAATGTTGTGAAATATACCTCGAGTATCAGTCCAATATCTTGAAGAACTTAATTGTACACTATCTACAATTTAATTCCTGGTCACACAAATCCCGTATTCTTATAACGAGTACGATAACGGTGCTTTGTAATAAAACATATATTTGTAGAGCCTTATTTTTTTACGAATGAAACTTTATGCAGATTTCTTACGCCGAGGTGTTTGAACTTTTATTATGTGTTCTGTGTTAACATATATTTGAGTGGCATTTAGAAGATGTCTGAGAACATGCTTGAGAACGATGACCGTATAGACATTGAAACGTTGTGAGAAATAAATTGAGAAGTTGTAATCCATATAGTCTTCTGCCTTATGTTAATTCTATGTTGTTTATACTTGGTTATTAGCTAAATAAAACTTCACATTAATTTATCATATGTTATATATTGTAACAATGTATTCAGTGAACATCGGGATGCCATTTTCCCGGTATATATTAGTTTCATGTACTCACTGTATTGTATTCTCTAAAATAGACATCGCACTATATATGATACCACATACAGAGATAACCTTTACCAGATCAACATGACATGTACACAGATGTGATTCGGTGATACAGCACATTGTACTTGTGTTCAGACGCGCGGCACTGTCTTCCTTTACAAGTTTTGTCTAATTACGTTTAAACCGACACCACACGAATGAATGGCAACTTAACCCAAAATAAGATATGCTAAAATTAAACAGTAGCTATACATACATCATGTGTACTGACAAAGGCACTAAAGCGTGACAAACAAGACGAAAAAAGAAGTGTGTTACAATATAGGTTAAGAAGAAATCTAACAAGTACAACAATTCTGACCTTTGACCGTGATTTGAGTTCACTAGAAAAAAATATCCTGAAATTATTCGGCCAGCTCAAAACAATGCCCAAATTTAAGGCAAAAATAGAAAATTACTTAGTCTTATCCTTCTGCTTCATTCTTAGGAATATACATAAACAATTTACATAATTTCCGTTCGGTATTATACAAATGTAAGCGTGTGTAAATATAACACAACTCTTGGAGCCCCTATATAGTTGCATGATTTTGAACAGCAGAAAACACACTTTGCCAAAATGCCTTGCCATGAGATTAACTGAGTGATTCCCTTATATTATAGATTGTTATACGTTACTGAAAAGTAATCTGTGCCACTATCATTTAAATCGTTGTGAACATCGCTGTTACCACAATGCTTATTTGGCGTTATAACGTGACTGAAGCAAGTAGTTATACATTTTTTGTTTTGAAGAAAACATGACTTCAAGGTGTGTAGGCGCAATAAGGGTGTACCGTATATGCGACTATACAAATGTCAAATACGGCAATTGATTTATTTACGTGTTTGTCTTGCGATTTAGTTGAATCTGTATGCATACGTGTATTACGGATTAATGTTACAACCATCCGCATGCACATCAACTTTACAAAAAAGATTGAGGTGTTATTCAGCTTGACTTAAAGAGTTGTCTCCGAAAAGCTTTTCCTATGGTGCTTAATTACAGGAGTACTCATTATAAATGTAAGGATTGTCTGAGGGTCAATGACGTTTATTGTTGGTATCATTGGTACACCTAAAAGACTGAATTGAGGATAACAAATGAGGTTAAGATAGGAACAAGAACGAGGTTAAGAGAATGGTTACTCTTTAAAGAATCTTTCACGCGAGCGTCTGCGCAGGTTTGCCTATAATGACCACTTGTTTTGATGGAAATGTGTAATGTTTAGACATGTACTGCCGTAGTCAGAATGACTGACGTCAAAGCTGGTGTCATAGCGTGGGAATGGCTTTAGTTTTCTTTGCTGGTATGGTACTACTTTGAGGTGTCTGCTAGTTACGAAAATGTGCTAAAATATGGATGACTACAGCCACCTGCCATTCACACGAAACAACCTTCTTTTCAGTAGACATTATGGAACCGTCTCATGTTTTGCCTGTCAAAAAGGCCTCTGCTTTGTGCAACAATTCGGAATACGCAATTTCTCCTCACAGCTACCTTACTTTATTTACAAGGTTCATTCAAAGCCAGCAGAATCGTTGTTAACTCCCCTTCAACACATTCTTTTTATTTACCCATTTAATGCAAGGAATTGCCAAACGGCATTAATACTTCAAGAAGGCAGCTCATGTTGTGGACGACACATTTAAAATGGTACCAAGATACATATTTAATACATTCATTAATTAACCAGCTAGCTAATAAGATGAAGCCGTTATTAGATTAGAAAAATCATGTTAAAGGTTTAACTCCCGTTAATCTATCGGCTTGCCGATTGATAGATTTATACATAAGACTTTAAAATAGGAATGGTCTCTATTGGTCTGGCGGTTGGGAATATTTTTGTCTGGCAATTGGGATAAACACTGGCGAGTCAATCAATCGTAAATACATTAGAGTTGCATGCAAATAGGCAATAAACTAAAAATTAGAAAGCATCTGTCTTTAAATACACCTTCTTCTACATTTGAAACACTTATCTAAGGGCAGTATGTTATCATGTAGCTATCATGCAGTATAATTGTAACTGGAGAAACATTTTCTTTGCAACACAGCTAACGATCGAAGCGACGTCACATTATTTGGTTGTAGTTATGTTCTTATCTACCGTTGGAATACACTGCCGTCATATAAATGGAATACCCTTTAGCAAGGCGTTAAACACCAAACGATCAATTAGTCTACGTTTGAAAATGGAATATACCTTTTTGTTTGCTAATTTTCGCTCAAGATACTGTTTATGTGTGTTAAGAAATATAATTGAATTTGTGCTTTAAACAATTTGTCTTGATATTAAAATTGTATAGTATTCTCACACATGTCAAATGAACGGAGAGGACATGATGAAATAATAAAATTTAATGAATAATCGCGAGGGAACGATTTCCCTTTCGATATTTCTCGAGTTCCCTCGCAATATTTGTTCAGTTTTTATCGTTTCATTTTAAGGAATTATGTAGTAATTTAAAGCTATTCATTTTGCTGTACAGCTGATAGCTTCTCGTCTTACAGTCGAGTGCCACCTACTGTGCCGTACACTTAATAAAAGCAAGGCCTTGCTCAACTAATAAACGTTGTCATATTATCAGGGAGAACCCAGCAAGCGAAAGTAAATAAATGTTGGCACTGATTGGGTTCAAAGTAAATAATCCGTCAGAGAAAATAGTCATATGTCGAAGTGAATAACGACACGATTTACGATGATTCGTTGTTGGTACTATTTGAGCTAAACCGGAAACTAATTGCACCAGACGGACCATCGCGCAAGGTTGGATCACATGATGAAGTATATTTCATGGGCAGCGTAAAAAAATTGCTTCAACGGGATTACAGTCGGAACAAAGTTCTTGGAGCCTTCATCTATTCGCGTTATTAAATGATAAAACACATTTTTTTTGTCTTGTAATTAATTAAACTGCCAGTCATTTCTGCGCACCACAGCAGCATCAAAAACATATGTGTTTGACAGTTTTGGTTATTAATTAAAACTCGGCCAACCCTTAACGAAAAGATCAGATGTTAGCAAATTAGATCCTCTTTAATTTTGGAAATGGATGTAGAGTTATTGCTATATTATTGACCTTTTCCTTGTTTTTGATCAATTTGTTAACTTAATTAAGTGCCGGGAATTCTTTTACATAAAAAGACCAGAAATGAAAGACTGAATTAATTTCTTGTTATAAGTATTGCTGCCACTATTAATTGTCCTTCAATTCATTTAAAAATGTCAAGGTTTGGAATGTAAACATTGGGATAGACTTTGGCAGTAACAGCTGTTTATAAAATACAGTTCATCATGTTGTTATTTTTATTTCTCATGTTAAGTTCAACAGAACAGTATAAATTATTTAAGAATTTTAGACGCATATTTCTAGTAAGATTTTTTTTTTTTTTTTTACATTGATTAAATGGTAGATTGGTGAATTGCATATTATTGAAAACTGTTTCGGTTTGTCAGAGTTCAATGATATTTCGCACGCAATTCAAGTTATCAATTTGCTTTGGTGTACTCATAAAGTGGACATGGCATTACTTTAATCACCATATTATATTGTTGGCCTGTTAAATGAATAACTGACGTTGTTAGTAATTACTCCTCTTTAATGTTTCCAGGCGGTCTATTTGAGCCAGAGAACGAAGGACAGTCGTTGGCGTTTCAGTATGCCATAGCTCAACTCAACGTCAACAATAATATCTTGCCCCAGACTTTAGTAATTTACGACGTCCAAGAAGTACTACGGCATGACAGCTTCCATGCTTCCAAGAGAGGTAAGATCTTAAAGGTTCACCGGGAGAGCTTAGTCGACCAAACCTCTGGACCCTGTCAGGCATGAACCGATTTTGTTCTCCTGGACTGTTTTCCTAGCTCGCCGATATGTTTTCTTTAGGCCTCTGTCTCACTTAATGAAGCCCAGGCGGTCTTAGTTCTGAAGAACTACAGTCCGCTAAGGTCAATATTATTGGAAACCAATACTGCCCATGATGTCTCTATCCAGTGACACCGAGCACATATGCTATTTGATTAGGATAAAGGGGACTATACTATACTCTCTATCAGGATGTATGTTTAGAGAACAGAGTAAAGAACTCTTTTGCAAAATGCAATTAAACGCACTACGTAAAAGCAGATTTAATGAAAACAATACAAAACAATATGAAACAACTACGAAAATTTACCAACACTTTGAGGGCTGAACGCTGTGTAACATTTTTTTTACGAATTCCAAACTGTAGATAAACCGGACTTTTGATTTCCTTTAATTTATTTTATTAGATTTAATCATGCAACACCAGAATATAGTTTGGACGATGAATTACAGGAGTCTCGTTTTTAAATTGCCAATAGAGAATCCACAGCCCACAACAAATTAGTCCTAGGTAAAAACAGAAACATAAAGCAGATACCGGCGAACCGTTTCGCCCATGTATTAGGCTGCTATTAACTACCGACGCATCTTTTCATTTTTCCTTCCTCAAAGACCCCAAGATGCAAATGATGTATTAGCTTTGCATTTTGAAGAGACTATGATATTGAGCAAAGAAAATTTACAAGCGACAAAGCCTGGTAAACGTGCTCTGCAATGGTTTAACACAAACCTTTGGATTTCGGAAATGACTTTTCACTGCACGATTTCATTTTACGTTCGTGCATAAGGTGTGCATGAATTTTACTGTTTCAAAATTTGTAAATGACCTCTGGTGCACTGGTACAATCTTTCAACTGTCACAAGGTTTTCACACCGATGCTATTGAAAGGCTTGTTGTTATATTTGTCTAAGGGATTACAGAGATTAGACAAAAGATGATTTGAAACTTCAAATAGCGAGAGTCCTAAAGGCAAATTTTATGCTTTTTACTGCGAACTAGATTTTTCGCTTGCATCCTGATTAGGGCGATATGACTGAAGAAGAAAATAAATGATAAGGGCATAGTGGTCTCTTCCGATAATTTGGAAATGCGACACTAAGTCCACACTAAGTATTTTCTTTTGCCAACGGACCACCAGGCCTACATACATATGCTTGGTCCATCTTATATTGGCCAAATGCACGGCTTGGATTGTTTATAAGAGGACGGGCGGCCGTGCGAGCATACTTTGGGCCGCCAAGTGTCAGTGTTTAGGTCTAGATTTGTAACCACCCGCTGTTATTTTTAAACCAAAATGTAGGCTATGAGTTTTTGTATGTAAGCACCCGAAACACAACAATGCTGGTTAAAATAACCTTGAGAAGAGGATGAACTATTCTGTTCAAATTAGCTTTACTTTTCTTATCAAAGCGCCGGAGGGCTTATTGGAGTTCCATCTCAGTCCATTGCAGAAGATACATCACGAAGAAATCTTAACATCACGATATATTGATGTCAACGTCACTCGTATTATCAGTTTTGTGTGTTGCATTTATGAAATGAAATAAAGAAGAATGCATCGGGATAACAAAATCGCTGGTATTATTAATTACACTGTACTTGTGTAAAGTTTCTTTAAATGTAAAATATGATACTTTGCTGATATTTTCAGTTAAATTCGTGTACTGCAACTTTTACAAACTTCACAAAATTTATATTTATCGGACTTTCGATATAGACTCGTTATATTGTATGCGATGAAACAATAAGTTGATTATACGGGAAACATATGTCGTAAACCGCATATTTGAACCCGTTGTGATAATATTGCAATAATATATTAAATTGAAGGAATAAAATGATTGAGATAATAGCTGGTTTTCGTGAAATTATAAATAATAGATTAAGAAGCCAATATTAACAATGCAATATCTTTAATGACGATAGTGATTCTACGGCATGTACTCGATACATATTTACCGAACATAAATTAACGAGCATGGAATTGTTTTTTTTTTTTTTTAAATCTTAACATATTGCTAGTGGTAAAATGGGTATAAGCAGTTTAATCACCTTCAAGGGTTCAATGTACTTAAGATTCTCGGAAAAAATCCAGAAAGGAATCTTAATTTTTGTGCTAGCCAATAGCGATGTAATCATTGAATACAACTGTGGTCAAGTTTTTAATTAGCTGTTCTTAGATGGATTGTGGAATGTGTAGCATGCTTTTGAACCGATCTTCGCCTCGGGATGGATAAAGCTGTTTCATTTGAGAAAGTGTACTCGTGCACTCTCTAACACTTGAGAGAGGAAGGCTAGTGGTAAAGCTGTACCCCCGGGGCCTAGACTGGTGAAAAAGTATCAATCGGCGAACGGAAACAGGATAGAACTTGTATATGTTTAGGAAGGGAAGTTGAACAAAGATCATCTGACACGCGGTATAGCCTAACAGATCCGGGTCTCTCATTCCAGAATTTCCAATCAGCTAAACAGCCTGAAGCGAAATCGTCTCCGTCAATCCAAACACTTTTCCAGTTTCGAAAACAGACACCGTTTCTATCAAATCGAGTGGCATGCTAAAAGTAGCGCAAATAAATGGCAAAAGAAACGTTTTAGGGGCAATTTGCCCTCTATAGATATTTCTAATCGTATCCCATTTGTGGGTTTAGATGGGGTTTACTGACGCTCCAGAGCTCGCGGCTCGAAGATCTTGGTTGTTGAATGAGATGTTTTAACATGCTCTCTACCCACTGACGAGTAAAAGTGATCTCTATTCATGGCATCACGCATTGGCCATTCCTTAGACAACCACTTTATGATAGGAACTCTAGGAGTGCGTCTACAATATGTTGAACACAATCACATAGACAGTCTGAAAACCCCACCAGTTCAAAACATCGTATTGCTACATTAACGATGTGACCTCACGGCGAGTGAATTGGGATACTTCCAGATCAATCAGAAAGCATCACCATAAACTAAAGTTAGGTCCCTAAGTCAGATAGTATTAAACTAATGTACACGCAAGGTTTTATGTTAAGTAAGGGTAACTAATAGAAAAAGCAAACAACAATATTACAAACCTTTTTTTTTTAATCAGCGCGAACTAACACCAAACTATACACCTTAAGCGAAAATGTATTTTAGCAGGTACATAAACAACCCAGGCAGTAAAAAAAACAAACAATTTGTCTAGTGTGTTAAAATTGCTTAAATCTAGGAAGAAAGGAATATTAAATCCAAACATAACGTAATTGTTAGCCGTATTTAATAATACCGTTTCATGTGATATTTGAAGAGTTAAACCATTTGCCATCTATAACTTCGTATCCATGACAGTGTTCAATCCGTCATTAAGGAGGAAAGAAATTGTAAATAAAATGTCGGCATCGCACAGTTTGACCACTCGTATTATCTGTTTATTTGTTCAAATAAAAAAATATACAAATTACAAACTATTCGCGCATATATTCACAAGGAAGTGACTTTACATCTTTTAAATTGAGTTCTAACACCTATTTGCTCACTGTACCGATATTAAATCGGAGTTATAGTCTAATACTGGAAGGCAAAGCTACATTATCTCTAATCTAGTCTAAAATTGAATTTTTAAATCGTTTATTAGTACTGTTCTTTACCATGAGTGTCATAAAAAAACCTGTTGATGTTTTCTTCATTTAAAATTGGAAACACGAAACATAACTAGACACTTTAGGGATGACATCTTCTTTTTTTATTATTATTTTTATATAAGTTCATACATATAAAAAAAACAATACATAAAACAAGACAAAAGAGATTATTATGGGACATTTACATAACATAACATTACAAAACAGATATGAGATTGTTCCCTCAGGTTGATATTTGCCATCTTCTGGTTTATCAAGTCACACTCTTTGGTGTTAGTATCAAGTTCTTATACGCTTTATTTTGCAGTGTGCAAACAGGTCAAGGAAGGGGTGGCTGCAATATTTGGTCCTATGTCAAGTCTATCCGCTGCTCATGTGCAATCTGTATGTGATGCAATGGAGATCCCTCATATACAAACAAGATGGGATCCGAACGACATCAGAGATTACTATTCCATGAATTTGTATCCTCACTATGCAACGTTAAGTAAAGCCTATGTCGATATCATTGCTGAGTGGGGATGGGACAAATTTACAGTCCTTTATGAAGATAATGACGGTAAGTCGTACTTTATTTTAACCATTTAGATGCCAATAATACACAAAAAGGGATAATGCACGCTACTAATACCAGATGTTGCTATTTTTAGACTTTACATAAGTATTGTGACACGCAGTACAAATTAGATCATGGGTAAACATGGACTTTGCAGGAGCAGAGGCAAACGAATCTGATAATCCCTTATCTTGCAGTTGTGTTCAAGGCACTGCTTCACCGACCGGGCCATTTAGAATGTTACATTCTGTGTCACTTCTCATAAAGCAGGGAGACTTCTCTCTTCGTCAGATTCCCTGCTGTAATGTTAAATTCACTGTCTCAATTATTAATCATATATTCAGGTTATAACTGGACTAATCACTGCCTATGTTTCTGTTTCGATAGGTCTCATCCGCCTGCAAGAGTTATTCCGAGCTTCAAATGACAGCCATATAAAAATTACTGTTCGAAAATTAGAAGCTATAAACGGAAATTATATTCCACTGCTGAAGAGTCTAAGAGACAAGGGCGAATACAGGGTCATTGTTGATTGTCACGTCTCAAAGATATTCCATCTCTTGAAACAGGTATTTCAAAATAATTCTGTGCGCTCGAGCGATATTGGTTCTGTCACTTTGCAGTGGAATATTGTTTGATTTTTACTTTGTAAAGAGCGGAATTCGCTATGTTGCACACAGAAGTGCTAAACCCAGCGAGTCATTCCTACAATATGAATTGTAAAACTATGTACCTCTAACGTTAACTCACATTTTTCAACTTTATTTTTTGGAAGTGTTGCCATTCTTGCTTCCATTCTAAATGAGTATCCTTAAAATGGAAATGTAAAGTGCAAGAGTCGGTCCGTTGTTTAATAGAAGATTAAGTTTTATTCTGACAAAAAAGTGAACAATTCAATGATCATCAGTAGCCTGTACCATCATAATAATTATTTTCTTTTTGGGTTTATGTGCTCATTTCACAAGTCGTACTACAAATAACGAGCTCCCTTTCTTTTGATGAACTTTTTAAAAAAGTTGTGTTACATTGATTAACATATCAAGGCTTTGTCGTAACAATTTAATTACTATGAGATTCTTTGGTTTATATAGTCTTATAACCATCGTTTTGGTTACAT
>JAVFBZ010135679.1:28544-45289 GCA_032466195.1 Katharina tunicata
ATTTATTATGCCATCATCATGTTTAACTGTTGATGCGTACTAAGTCACTTTTCTGCTATAGCTTATCTGAACTCGCATGCTGTGGCTTGGGTTTCGCCAAGGAATATACATTTGTCTATCATTTTTCCTAGGAAGGTGATTGTTTCACCCATATAAGTTAACTACTCTATTGAGCTGAAATGACTTGAACTACGTCCCATATACTTATTAAAACAAACAGTGTAAATCCATCGATGTATTGCGTTTGAATAATAAATTCATTATGAAGACCTCTCAAATTTTCTCTTCAGACTTCTGAATTCCCTGTCTATGAACGAATGTGGAAGTATATGTCTACAAGTAAAGACGTCTTTGTAAATTCCACGCAAGAGGGAGTTGATCGAGTTCTTAAGGGAGACTACGCTTATTTGGCCGAATCTACTACCATTGATTACCAGGTTCAGAGGAATTGTAGTTTAATGATTGTGGGGAATTTGTTGGACTCAAAAGGATATGGAATAGCTACCCCAAGAAGTAAGACTAACAGTGTAGCGAATTTTATAGTCACTGTCTGTTAACTCAACCATACTGTGTAGTTGTCCGATAATTTCCACTTGTCCGTTAAATTTCATTGTTTCAGCTTAATATGTGGTTCATTTATACATTTCACAAAAAAACGACTTTTGAATAGGTTTAACCTGAATTTTCCAGTAACAGCAATTGCTTGAACATTTTATATGAACATTTTACATTAATATTTGATATTTTCCGAAAAAATGTCAGTTTATATTAAAGCAAATTTCTACCTATATTGGGATGGTGGGAAATGTAACCTAAAGTGTTCATTTGGATTATTGTCCCGTTTGTAGGAAACGTTTATCAGGCTTTATTCAGAAATTCAGAAAAAATTGTTTTTAAATCACATTGATTTATATGGTATTACAATTGACTGATAGTTCTTATCAATTGTTTGGTTTCAGATTCACCGTACCGGGATTTAATATCGGAAGCAATTTTAAAATTAAAAGAGGAACAGAAGATTCAGAAACTTTATGAAACTTGGTGGAAAGGAAAGTCAGGGCAAGAGTGTGAAAATGAAGAAGGTGCAAAGACTAAAGACGCAAATGAACTAGGTGTCGCAAATGTTGGTGGTGTTTTTGTAGTACTGTTAGCGGGCTTAGGACTAGGCACCTTAATTGTTTTGTGCGAATTTGTTTGGAAAGCCAAGAAAAAAGCCGGAGAGGATAAGGTAAATGTAAGTGCCTGCTCTTTACTTAATCCACTAATTACTAATAAATCTATAATCAAAGTGTTTGAATGTACCTTATGTAGTAGCACTACATATCAACCAAAATAGAACAGTGCAAAATTATTGATTTATTTGTTTGGGTTCAATACAATACGCTTGGCAATTTAACTCAAATGACGCGAGAAGTGTAAGTGTAAACTGTTGATGGGATATATTTGGCCTTCTTGATATATATTACTGTTTTTATATTCCTATATATCGCATGTTTAATTTAGTGTTCTGAACGCATCTTGCTTTTAATCATTTCTATAATACTGGAAAAAGAGGAAATTAAGATTCGTAATTGTGAATATATAAGTCAAGAAGTATTTTGCAGAACAGCAATAATTTAAAGGATAATTTACCGGAAATATTTTTCGTCAAATACTCTATGACGAAACTATTGCTAGAATTCGTCTAATGTTATGTTGGAATAGCATCATTCAAAACATTATTCCGATATAAGTTCAAGAATTGAAATTCGTTGAAGCCACTTAACGGATTATTTTGATATATCAATGCTCCAACAGTTCCCTTGAACATTTCCGTTATATTATGATATATGCGTTGAACAGAATGGAATTCCGTTAAGTACTATTCCTTTGCTTCAAACGGAATATTTCGCCACACGCACTGGTCCCGAGAACGGAAGCTTTGTAATCAAATTGTTTTAGTAGTGCATTACCTCCACATTAGCAGTTATTTTTTTTATAGAGCACCTCAAGCGAATTCAAGAGTAATCAAAAACAACACAAAAATTGTAAGGTCCATAAACTATCAAACAGATCTATTTTTAATGTGATGACCCCTCTGGGGTCAAGGTTCTGCATTTGTCTTGCTGACTGATATCATGCCGATATACAAAACAGACTTACAATACTTATAACCTAACGTAAATAACATGCATGTTATGTGAGTTCTCATCATTATGAGCGGAAAATACTAAATTGTTAATAACAAAAGCTGGACGATCAGCGCTTTTCTCACAGGGATTCCGCGTTTTAGAATAAATCTTTACAGCCATTGATTTAATATAACAGCATAAATCCAAAGAACACGGGACTGCGGAATAATTGATAAGATCACGAGGCCTAAAAACTACCTATGCTGTGTACAAATATGTTGGTTTTTTTTTTATACTTCTTTCGATGGGGGAGGGGGGCTTGAGGGGCCTTTAGCATGTGTTTTCTCTAGGTAGAATTACTACTATTTCATCAGCACAATGCTCTCTTTAAGAAAGATGTTTTTTATAAGATGAATTACTGTGTACTACAACCATTTCGTTCAGGTAATGTGGTAGCCAAAGTAGCATGGACCTTGCTGCGGTCAGTCGTTAAATATTTGTTAGGCTGCTGAACAACGTTCTGTGTAAGACTGTGTAAGACTTGTTGCATATGTTTAAGCCAGCAAGTATTAGACCTTAAATATATGACGGAAGCAACCCGTTTTTCCACTAAACTCCAGTATTGCAAAGTCGTAAAATACTAGCGAAATAACTTTGTTTCTGATCTATAATCTTGATTATCTGTTGACAATTCCTGCTAAATAAGACCTCAAATTCTGGTTATTTGCATATGGTGAACAGTTACCGTTGTCTTTCGGCGAAACAAAATCATCTCAAGTAAATCACCTTTGAAAACGTTTTCACCTCGCCTGGACATTTTCAAAATCATTTGCCTTAAGTGACTTCGTCAGACCACTTCAAGATTATTCTTAAAATAAGCAGTATCCCCTGAAGCCAGAAAATTATGTTTTTTACGATCAATGTTTGGTTCAATAAATGCGTTTTACTTTCTCTTGTAGCAATCCCTTTGTGCAGAAATGTCGGAAGAGTTCCGTTTTGCAATACGATGTATGGGCTCATCTACAAAACCCGTGAAGCGAAGAGGAGGTGAGAATGGCGTAATTGACAACGGCCTGCATTTAGTTCCACTAACGGGGTACCAGCCAGCCAATAGAAATGTCGTTCCAGGAAAAGATGTGTATTCTTGAACAACCCCGGAAGAACATTTGGATGAGGTCTTTCATTGAGTTTGGCAATGTCATATGTATGTTTGTAACGCCTGGAGCGACTGTGAATATGAGAGTGAATGCGAAAAAGTAAATGATCCATCTGCAAAATAAGAGGCAAAAAATGTTTGCTACCTTTCAGAAATTCATCCTAGAAACTATTGAGATGCTGTTGAGCAGTAAACACATGCACTTATGAACATACGTGTGCCTTAGTGGGTTTTGTATTGTGGAGATGTGGAACTTCACGAACGATTTGCAACGTCTGTGAAATATGTAAATAAAAAATATAGAATCGCCACAGAGAAGTTTATACGTCGTCGTACATCGTAAGTGGTTGATAAGGTTGTGCGGTTTGTGCAGATAATGTGGATATAACATTGAAATCTGTGAATGTTAATAACTAACGGTCACAAAACAATAGAGCACATACAGACATTTAATTTAGACGTTTCCTCATCGAGTATGAATTCGTGTGTCTTCCTTTTTTGACATTGCTTGCCACATTTGTGTAAATAAACATTGATGGTTTTTAAAAATTTATTGAAAATAGAGTGTTTTGTG
The DNA here is from genome assembly GCA_032466195.1 of Katharina tunicata. Lineage (NCBI taxonomy): Eukaryota > Metazoa > Mollusca > Polyplacophora > Chitonida > Mopaliidae > Katharina > Katharina tunicata. The sequence goes on from JAVFBZ010135679.1 coordinate 32,386, forward strand.
TTGGCATTATCTGGGCGTTTTCCAACGTGTATAGTTTGGGAATGGTATTAAAGGACATTTATATAAGAGTAATGTAGATATTTTATTTCAACGATAAAAAATCGTCTTATAAGCCACTTAATGTTCCATGAGCTTCAATGTGTCATGAGTTGTTAGTTTATTGTTGTAAAAGGAAGACATCTCAATTGAGACGAATGAATACAAATAACTTGCAGCATCTTTACGAAAATGAAAATTGTTGCAATAGAAGAATACATTACAGTCTGCATGAATTGCAATAGAAGGCTTCATGTAATACCAGGTCTACGTTTAAGTCGTCTGTGTTTTTATATATGAATATCACACATATATAATTCGCTTTTAACTGGAAATATTATTTAAGTTTTGCTGTACTTAAGTTACATTGCGTTCGTATTCAGGAACAGCAATGGATGTTCTGTTTGAAGCAGGCTGTTTGTTACCAGCAACCTTCATTCGTCTTCGTGACTTAAAGTAGAATCTGGGTATTATTTGGTCATTAGTGGTTCTGATTCACATTTCATCGATTGTCATATGGCTTGTAGTTGTGAAAATGAATTTAATCAGCTTTTGGCGTAACTCCCAGAAGAATTTTAACAATTGCAACTGAATTCGGCATTTTGCTGTTTTCATAACTCCGGTAGCACTTCATACAACAAAAAAAACGTTCGCAGCAGTTCTGCAGCCGTCCCGATAAAATTTAATCCAAAGCCAGACAATCTCGTTAGCATTTGCCGCACCATCAACTGAACTAAGAATTTGCATTCGGTTGTTATTACTCTTTGAGTGGAAAGACATAAATGTGTGGGTTTTTTTATGGGAAAATATTTTCTCAGAAGATAAACCCAATAGATGAATAGGTTTCACATCAATTATGTATAACCTTTGTCCATACTACAGGGATTGAATACGTCGAGCAAGTGTTAAATAGAACCTTTTGATGCCGATGAAATGCATTCAGCGAAATATCAGACAAACGATCGTACCGTACAAATTTATTCCTGCAAAGTCAGTTCTTTCGAGCATGTCATCTGCAGTACTCAATTAACTATGACTTAAAATGGTTGAGCAATCAACATAATCAAAAGCCACCTTTTTATCGTACAAACTAACATGGACTACGAATAAAAACAATCATGAAATAAAACAAACAACTTCTGGATGTAATAGTTTTTCTACACACTCCCAGTTGTATTTCATAATAATACTCACGAATGAAGCTTGATGCAACAATTGTTATTTTTGATCAAGAAATTAAATTGTCAAATGCAATAAAGAAAAACGCTTTAAATGGGAGAAGAGGTCGTTTTTGTTTTCAATTTTTACCAAACGATTATTTGTCAATTATCGTGTATTTTCAACAGCGTTATATCTGGTTCCACTTTAAGTCCGGCACAACAATATTATTGGGCACATAAATGCGAACTTATATACTGTGAGTACAGTCCCTTACTCTGAGGTAATATATTGGTTTCTCGTTCTTGTTGTTTTCTGTGTGAATAACAAGGTTGTAGATTTCGATGACAAAAATGGTCTAGACACACGAATTGGTAGCAGATTATTTAACCTTTTTTGCTTTGGATTTTCATCTGGAGTACATATAGCGGCGAATCATCTACATAGTCTGGACGAAAGGCTACCTAGCGGAAGACACCTTTGCACAGATGATTGCTTCTCAGATGATGGGTTCAGATCTTTTGTGGTCGTTAATCTGCAAGTTAAAAAGAAACAGCAAAAATATTTGTAGAGCAATATGTTGCTATTTTAGAGTGAAAACGTTAATGTTCGTAACCGTGTTCTTCGGTTTTCCAAAACAAGAATTTCCCAATTTCTATTGTTGAATTGTGTTCTCGTTGTCTTCAACAACAAAGAATAACGAGTATGTTACGTCAACAATTGACGTACGTTATAAAGTTCTTAATATTTAAATGGGTATCTGACCGAATCTAATCGGAATCTTCTTGTATCTGTTCAATCTTGTTTTAGTTTCTTTGGAGGTTGTGTGTATTTTTTTTAACGTTTTAAAACAAAATATAATGATCAGTGTCATCCGTCCACCGCAGCCGAACGCAGTTTAAGTAAGCGTAAGTGTAGCATGCAATCATAATAGGTCTAGTAGGCTTTAACTGACGTGAAATATATTAGAAATCGTAAATTCTCATAGTCCCATGACATTTGATATTGTATTATTTTCCATTAAGTGTATATTAATAACCGAACAAGTTTTTTTACACCGTACTCGGTGACGTTCCCACTTGATCGTTTTGAAGCCATGTATATTACAGAGAGTTTGTATTGTATTGTCCATTGGGATGTTGATCAGATACATTGTTCTCGTTTGTCTTCATAAGCTTGCACTAAATAAATGTCTTCGTTTGCTGTCGATGATGTTGTTGTCAGTCATGCTAATCATCTCTCATAGCACATTTATATGTGACGAAGCTTTAACAGAACAGATTTGTATATGAATTTTCACAGAGTACGTCATTACTACGGCTAGGTCGTTTGTTAACGAAAAGGAGCAGGCGGGAAAATCGTTCAAAGATATAAACCAGGTGTGGGTTGCTCAGAACTGTATTAGACGCTAATACCAGATTAAATCAATAATATCGGTTTTCTAGATATGCCTTCAACATGGCGGGGCGCTATGTAATCTATGATTACAACATGGCGGGACGTCATATAATCTAGGATTAAATTTCATAATGCATTGACCAACCAGCTTCAGATAGTTATGTTTAACTCCCAACTTTCGTGGGGGCCATTCATCAATCTTCAATTTCAGCAATGTAGAACTGTTATCAGTGGAAGAAAACTTACTCTAAGCTAATTCCATTTATATCGCTAGTAAAGTTTTATTTCTCTTCTTTTCAGTTTCATTTCCGCGTGAGGCACTTACTGTGCAAACGAGCTTAGATCTTTACTTACAGTAAAACATTTGGATAACTAGTAAAACATAAAATACAATTCGCTGTTGTAAAATATATATAATGAATTGGGAACCGGAGATCGATATTTCCAATTTTCAAAACTGAATATAATACAATACAATAACATTCAAGCGCCTTGAGCTCATGCCTTAGAATGTAAATTTGCGCTTTATCTTAAATATCGCACGCAAAGACAAAACTTTAAATGTGTACAGGAACATTCTGATGTACAGCTTCTGATTTATCGGCCATATGTGTGTTTTTCAACAGTCATGTTTGTTCGAGGCAGTAAATCTTTCGTGATATGGAAATAAAGTGTCGAATTGTTTTACGGATATTTTTACCCAACCACCCAACACGTTATGTCCGTACAGTGCATATTTAGAGGTTATAAGTACTGTGCGGGATACGTGACGTTGTATCAGCTCGAATTCAACTCGAAGTTATTGAGACGTAATCACGTGAAGTGGCTCTGCACTCGTTTCACCTTTGAGCGTTTTGTAACACACGGTCTGTCGTAATCTTGTAATAAGGGCGCTGCAGTCATGTATACAAAGCATTGGAGATAATTTTTAGCCACCACAGAAGGCTGATACGGAGATATTATGTTGACAATATCCCATGCCCCTGTATCACGTTGGTAAGATACATAGGTATATTATATCGGTGGGGGCAAGCAAAATTGTCTTTTTACATTTACACAAAAATATATATAAGATATCATTTATTTGTGTTCAATTACAAATATACAGAATATCTTATTCCAATAGTCACGAGGATCGGTAATAGATTTTCCAATTTTTGTCTGCCAATCTTCTCTGTTTAGACTGAATTAGTAATTCTGACTGGCTCCCAGTGGATTGTACTTAAGGCATGTCGTGTTAACTCAGGACGGAATAGAGACTTGTTCAAAGTCACCTGATTATGTTTTGTCCGCAATATTTGACCAAATGAATAATTATGAGACATTTTAAAATAAGTACAATTATATATCCATTAAATAATGTTTAGAGTTCCTAGTGTACCAATTGCCCGTGAAGAAGTCACAAAACAGCAGTTCGATTTGCAGTTCAACACAAATAAATGATATCTGATATTTATCATATACCTATGTGTCTTACCATCGTGATACAGGGGCATCGGGATATTTTTCGTATCATGTGTTCCGCATCAGCATTCTGTCGTTTCAAAAATTGTCATGGCTTTGTTTTCAATACCACAACGTTCTAAACACGTGATCCCCTTTGAACATATTTTAGAACCCTCAAAGAGAAAACGAGTGCAGAACCACTTCACATGATTTCGTTTCGATTCCGTCAAGCCGGATTCGAGCTCTTATAGTGATATAACAGACAGAGGGAATTCCAGCATGTATATAGAAGGAAGGATAGACGGGTATTTAAACAAAAATTTCAGCATATCTTGGTGCTTCTTTGTGTGGCTAACATGCGTCCTGGTTCAGGCACCATTGTTCAATGTTATCCACAGGTCGCTGAGAAGCTGACTAAAATCACCCTGTACATTTGAGTAACTGGTGGACACAGTTTTTTCTGGGAATACACCGTCAACTGGACAATTTCTTGCCTGGAGTAACTGAATAATGAAGTACGACCAAAGATCAACTTTGCATAATACAAAATAAAAGTAACTCTGAATAATGAAGTCATCAACTCCGAAAAAAGATCGGGAATTCATGATTGACTCAACGTGTCGGTTTATCAATTAAACCATCATCAGGAATAATCATTTGATGGTTTGATTAATAAACCGAAACGTTAAGTCACGAATCCCTTTCTTTTTTTCGGAGTTGTTACTTTGCTTTATTACATAAAGCTTCTCAGTGGTAGTCATAACACATGAATTCATTATGTTTGTAATTCTATATTTCGGTCTAAATATGTAGCCATCTTCATCGTCCTGTCCGGAATTCCTGACGATGGCTACATACATAGACCGAAGTATAGACTATCAAACATGATGACTTCACTATTCGGAGTTAATTTTATTTTGTAACTGAATAGTAAAGCCAACATGTCATGGAAACAATATTAAAAGCGCTTCTGGGTGCATAAATGTATATCTGGATTTGATTTTACTGTAAACAAATAACCCATGTCTCAATGAAGGAATAAATGTTCAGTTCTCTTTATAGTTTTAGAGCAGACAAATAATCTTAAGACAGTTTATCCTAATCACTGAGAAAGCTTTGTTTGAACAGGTAAGATTAGGTAACGTCTGTTAGAGGCGAATAGAACTTGAGATGTTTCGATATTGATGCTAAGATCGTTTTCGAAGGGCCTTAGCATCTACATCGAAACGTTTCACCGAAACAAACCACAAAAGAATTTGTCATGTATAAAGTCAGAGCTTATATTAAAAATTAACCATAGAAAAGATGAGCCTAAAAATAAGTTAACTCTATTTAACAAGTATCAAAGATAAACTGTTCATGACTTGAATGGTATGAAAAATCTAAACAGAGTCTTAGGGATGTTCAAGGAGGAGTGTGACTTGTATTGTCAAAACAGTTACCACCCTGCAGGTAGCGACAGTGTACAGACACGCGTACAATATTTGCCGTATACATATATATACCAACAGGGAAAATCATCGATCTTAACCTATTATAAGTAAACTGACAAAACAGGAAAGTAAGAATACGGACAAAACCGGACAGTAACTGAGCAATATAAATTCTGTTCTTGCGAACAACACAGAAGATGTATATTTACTACTACCACTAACGCAAGGAATTTCACACCCATGTTCGATTGTGTTTCCATGCTGCTAAAAAGAATGATCATGTATATTAGCAATTTGGTACTCAACAGACAACAAGCAGAACTGTAAATCATATCATTGCTTGGTTTAATACCACTTGTTTCATATCTAAGCCGAAATGTTACAATAAAAAAACACATGTTCTTAAAATATCGTTATCGTCATTTGGAAGGTTCCCTGAATAATCAAGAATATATACCAGAGAAATATTCCTTAGCTGCTATGGACAAATTCGCAAAATATTTCATGATAATAGTAAAGAATATTACCCGAATAAAAATAATACCGGAGGAATATTCCATAGCTGCTATTGGCAAAACTTCGTAAAATATTTCTATATTCGTATAATATTGCTATATAATCATAATGACTATTACCGGAATAAAATGCTACCATCAGTGTATTCCAAAGCTGCTAAGAGCAAATTCGTATAATACATATAATCATAATGACTATTACCCCAATTACACGAAGGAGTATTCCATAGCTTCCATATGCAAATTCGTAAAATATTTCCCTATAATCGCTAGGACTATACTTTACGATTATAAAATGATACCAGCCGTATATTCCATAGCTGCTAAGGGTAAATTCGTAGAATATTTCTATATAATCTTGAGGACTATTCCCCCGATTAAACATGATACCAGCGGTATATTCCATAGCTGCTAAGCGCAAATTCGTAGAATATTTCTGTATAATAGAAAGGACCATTACCCGAATAAAAATAACTAGAGGAATATTCCATAGCTGCTTCGAGCACATTCGTAGAATATGTCTGAACTTTTTACACTGCTTTAGGAAGGTGTATGACGTTAAGTGACATAATATTCCTCTAGTATGTTATTCCAGAAGTAATACTGACACTATTCAGGGTTTGTTTAACAGTGCAGCTGAAAACTCCTGGTATCATATACCTTTGTTTTCGTTGCCATAGAACAGAAATAAACCCTCAGGACATTTGCGCCCGCTCAACTATTGGAATTTCTTATTCAAGTAGAGTAATCAATCATATGCTTATGATTTGTAACCTTAGATCTGACAGGACATATCAATGTGATTTGTTTGTCTGCAAAATTGGCGATTAGAAATGCCATGGAAACAATAATGCAACGAAAATGAAAACTATAAACACATTTGCAATATCCATCTGTCTGCCAATTTTCTCCTGTTCAGACATATTTGTTGGGACTTCTTCCCACGGGATTGAACTGAGTTTACAACATGTATACGAGAAAAGATAAATTTGTAATAAATCTACCTAAACTATGTCAATATCGATTTATTGCCATATATTGTATCATTTTTCATGAATATTAACAGCATTTTTCCAATTTTAAAATATTATCGAACTCAGACACATTAGTGATATGCAATATTTATGTACGACACAAGTTAGAAGTTTTCCGTTACTTTTGTTTTTTCTCACATTTAAAGGACTAAAAACAGGACACCACAACAAATCGACTTCCAGTTGCCCTTTTCCTCAGAGAGCACCAGCCCAACCGCTTGTCATATTGGGAAGGAAATTTGCTCGAAATAGCGTGTACACTCATTTTGGACATTCATGAACAAAATGCTTATATTTTGATTCTGAGCGAATACATAAATGACAAACACAATGTCTCTCGTGCAAAGAAGTGTCCTCGATAGAGGTTTGCTTCGACAACTAAGGCTGTATATATTTAAACACCTAAAACAACCAAAAGTTTAGTTAAAGTAACACTTAGGGAAATGGTTTGTTATTCAAGTCACCAATCGTTTCGGAGCTTCGATTAGAAAATCAATTTCTTTTGGTAATGAGTCTTAATCCTCTAAGGAGTTATTCGAACAACTCTCGAGAGATTCATTTTTCAAGCCGTATCACATTGATTTTCATAAAAAAAATGTTTAAATATATATTATCGCTCTCGGTCGGTCATTAAACTTGGCTACTAAGGGTTTGTTTGTTTGTTTGTTTGTTTGTTCGATTGGGGTTTTATGCCGAAGTTAAGGCCATTCACTCCCATGACGCCGTGCAAGTCCAATAAATAGGTGAAGGAAGCCATCCTAAACACCACAATACATGCATAGGACGAACAAAACAGGCACCACGATAAATCGGCTTCCTGATGCCTCTTAGAGAGAGTAGCAGGGAACAGAAGACTCCCAACCAACCAGAGGGGATGTGCTAAGAAACCATGGGGTTAGTATATAAACATCATGATGTACAGAACAGATAATATCACTTACTTGCAGAGAATATAATTATGTCAAACCAGTAACAATAGGAAAGCCACGAAATTTACCTAGTTTAAAGATCCTTCTCAATTTGTCTAGTTTAGGTGTTTATTAATGACGTAGAGGTGATAGTTGTGTAAACAAATCCCTCTGCATGACTACGTTTTTAAGTACCCGGGTGACGGTTAGGGTTTCAATATAGCACCACAGTTAAACAAAGGCAAGCGCAACATTTGTCGTTCTTGCTTAGCCAAACAAGTTTCAACAAGCAACACTTTTGATATGGCTGTCTTGACGAGATTGCTTCCTATTTAGGTCTTTTCCCTTTTCATCAATGTCTTGAAATATTGGGTATACTATATTTTGGTCGTATACAACAACGGAATCTACTGTTTAAATTAATTCTTTGTAGCAGATTGTTGTGTGCACTCTCTGGCTCACTGAAGTAAATTAGCATGGTGGTCTCTTTCGTCATTTCTGATTGTGCCATCAATATCACAAAATAGCAAGGGTTAGCAAAACATCAGAAAATATGTATACTCCATGATTAATAGCATGATATACGTTTTGTGTTGTACTGAATCATAATTCATATAAAATGTGACGCAACATGTTCCGTACAATATTTATAATTGAATAGGAGATATCTCTAATTAATTACATATATCTCTAATTGAATTTCTGTAATGAATTAGACATATCTCTAATTATGACTTCCGGTAAATTTGTTTGAAACATGAATGCTCCTTGTCCTTCTTAATGAACATGACGTTTTGTCCAATCTCCGTGCAGCTTTGCTTACCATAACGCTACCAATGCATCCCTGCATTAGGCTGAAAGTTAATGCTGTGAAAATATTGTCATACAGTACAACATGTTGTACAACATAACAAAAATGGAATTTCTATATTTTTTTAATAAATCGTTAATTAAAACAAAATGAGAGCAAGTATTCATATTGCTAACATTCGCTATTTCCATTTGTGACCTACGAGTATCAGCACTTACTGGAAAAACTTAAATGTAAGACTTGAAGGACTATCATCGAATATATATTTTCACAAGTTTAATGTTCTGAAGTTTTAGTGGCGGAGCTAAAATTTGATTAACAAGGAACGATAACTTTGAGTGGAGATTTGATGTCGGCCATGCTTGAGTTTTAATTCCATGCTTTACTCTCGCGAGATCTCTGTATATTTGGGAGAAGTCATTATTCTGCACCATTTCGTTTTGAATATTCCCTCGATTAGATATGTTTATAATTCAATTATTGATATCTGTAATCCAACTATTGGAATTTCTTATTCAAGTAGAGTAATCAATAATTGAATTAGAGATATGACTTATTCAATTAGAGATATCACTAATTTGAGGGTGTTAGAGATATCTCTAACTGTGTATTAAATGATAATTTGGCCCTCCATAGTCCACGCCGGCAACGCAAATTCGTCATATTATTGGCAAACTCTTGAGTACGACCTTTTAAACCTATCCAATCAAATGTTTGGTAAAAGATTTGTTTACCAAGGGCCCAGGATTGAATAAAGATGACAGATGGGCAAGTTTAGAAAAAGCCGAATATCTATCCTGAATTCCATACAATTCATTCTGGATAGAAAACGTTGGGGACACCTTTATTCGACCTTTTTCTACGATGATTGATTTAGGGCGTTTCGAAGGGGTCATTAGTCTGCAAGTCATATGAAAAGCCAAACAAATTTGTCAGAGCCAGATATGGCTATTGTACAATATATTGTTGGGTAGAAAACGTTCATTTCCATAACGCGGTATTAAGTATTTTAAAGAAAATGGATCTACATGGATACCATCTCCCAATGAAACGACTTTTTTCTTTATATCAAGCACATAACAAGGAGTAGGAATTATAAAAAAAAGGAAATTCGTTTTGAATTATATCTATGTTTTTAGTTCTACATGTCCAAGGTTCCAAAACTTGGGAAGATATTAAAATAATTTTAAGCCAACCTCTCGTACTTTTGCATGCTTTCAATATTATTATTTTTTTTATTCTGTGACGACGAATCATCCTAGAGAGAAATATTTTTGTATAGTGTGCTCGTTGCTTTTGTATTTCGAATACCAAAGATCTACATTTTGAATACTGTCTTGTTTACAAAATTAACGTTGTTATGTACGTTGTGCGAAAAGCGAAACGTACTTGTAAGAGCTATGGGCTATGCTATGGCGCTATAGGATTTTGTTGACAAAGTTTTAATTGCCATCAATTTGATCGTGGTCTTGATTTTTAACTTCTTACAATAGTTTGTCAATTTCTTGGAGTTATGTTCTTCATCTTTTGGTCAAGGAAGGGAGTCACAATTCGTTACCAACCTTGTCTCTTTTCGTGTTCGTCTTGTTCTCAGGAGTAGTAACGCTAGCCATAAAATGATAAGGCTTTGTGAATTTCAATCAGATCGGCAAAAACTTGGCATAGGTGTTCTTTGGATCTTTTGAAGAAGTCCGATGTTTGATACGACATCATGCATACAAGATGGCGGCGATGATGTTGCCCGTCGCAAAAAGCGATATTTTGCGTGTGCTCAGGGGTCCGCGACGTGGCTCCGTGGTTGAGCGTTGGGCTACGGAACCCCCATTTACTGTACCCGGAATAGGTTCGACCCCCCTGTGGACCTTAGTTTTCCGGTGGCTGCGGAGTTCGCGGGGTGGTTTTTACGAGGTTTCTTCCCGGTTTTCCACCATACGCCAGCAACACAAATTATTAAAAAGAGTAAGTCGTAATATAGGTGAAATACTCTTGAGTACGACGTTAAACACCAATCAAACAAACAAACAAACAAGCGTGTGCTCAGTTCCTGGTCCATAGTACAATTGCACTAAATTTGAGTACAAAACCGACTGCTTAGTCAATATTCTGTCACTAAGAGAGAGTTTAAGTAGATAAATGCCTTTATGCGCGCAGATATAGTATTCTGAGCTTGTACAGTTATTCCACAATCATTTCACCAAACCATTTTGGTGAAAATGTCTTGACAACAGTTCATTTTTGGACACACACAAAATTGTGACGCGAGGAGAGTGTCATTATATTGTCTTCATGACTCTCCCATCTTAAAAGTACCATTGTATGGTGTAAATGACGAGATAACACACATTTGACCAAACCGAACATATCAATTTTGAAAACTGCTTCAGATGCACCTTATTAGTGAGTTATATATTATCCAAATCAATTAATATCATTAAGGTCTACTATCGATATTGACAAGCAAAAATAAATTATTTAAATCAGCGTTGTTATTTACTGTTATACTTCAAGAAGTATATTTTATATATTTTGTCAAGAGTAATCACACTGGCACAGGGATATCGACTAATTAAAGTCGATAAATTATCTAAGGTTCTAGATCAATTCTCAGAGACAAGTTTCTAGATAGACCTGAATCTCGAGTTGTTCTGGAAACCCTAAAGGCGCATCTCGAGAAAAAGCAATACATGTAACATGAAATTGTGAAGATAAATATGTGGCGAATATGTAACACACTTAGATATAAGTTATTGGTTAAAATAAACACAACCTGAAAAATGTATCGTTTAGAGTTAATAGAAAACCCATTAGTCTACCAAATGAAGATGAGGGCAGTTGTGGGTTATCTGATTCAGAAGGGAGTTTCGTCTTAACCAAGAGGTCCTTGAGAGATTTGTTCTTCTTGTACGCTATATGTGCTAGATACTTTACCCGTTCCTAGTTGTTAAATGATGTCAAGGTGGTTATGCGGCTTTAAGGCGTACCATTGTAATAGATTTAAGTATCAGTTTTTGTTTAATTAAGAAAATCAATTGTTAACGACTTTATTCCATACCCTTCCACCTGATTTTATGCCCTTGACGTCCATCTATTTGTAACTTATACAAGCTTAGATTAACTTGTTGGGGAGCCATTTGCATTTCAACGTTTCAACCCGAGGAATAAATTTATCGTTTCTCTTCACACCTTTGCACCAAACACATAATTGTTTTGCCAGATTGATTTTTTCACAAAATCTATCATTTTTCATTAAGCAGGATAGAGTCTCGCCATACGTACAGAGTGTGTAAAGAGGACTATGGAACATAAGAGATAACATGTGTATTAATGTTCAAGGTGTATTGGCCAATTTGTTTTTATTTTACGCGCGAAACATTTCGATATCAGAAACACTAGTTTTAGTTTCTCTAGCCCTGATCATTATTGGCTAGCTGACAGGCTGGTTTGTATAGTAATAGCTTATCTCGAGAGGAACTTCATTACCAATAAATGTCATATATAAGCTTGTCGAAAGATTTACAATCCTGTTACAACTATTTTACAAACAGCCTTAACGTTTATATGTTGACTGAAGTTTGAACTAAATACAATAAAATTATTTTGATCAAAAGAATATATTTTTATTTGACGCCTACATCATGTTTCCAAAAAATGTCAACTATAATCTCTGTGGGACCTTAATTAAACCATTTTTTAAAACAAAGCCAACTGTAAGGAATTCATACTTCTTCCCTTTACTGGTTCAAAACATTTATTTTAAATACCTCATTCGATTGCTATAGATAATTCAGTTGAAGTGAAGAAACCATTCTATTTACACGGACGGAAGCATAGGACGTATGGTTCTCTTTTGTGAAATAATGACTTGATAATTGTGTATGGACATTTGCAGGATTAAAATAATAAGTGTAGTGATTGATTTCAAATGTTTACATTCTACTTTAATGGTTTGAATTTTTGTTACCAAACCACTGCCTGACGTTGTTCTACATTAGATTAAAATTCGACACTTTGTTAATTTGTTAATACACTTATTGTCAATTCTTCACTGCATAAGAAGCCTACACAACAGGGAATGCCATTTTATTTCAAAATTCTGGCTGACGACATTATACACAGTGTTAAGCTAAACAAAACACGCATTAATTTAAATAAAACCAACAGTTTT
>JAVFBZ010135680.1:0-12626 GCA_032466195.1 Katharina tunicata
CCATGTTGTCCCATTCCAGAAGCATTGAGAAACATAATCATCCATGGCCATTGTACACAAGAAACGATATTTTTAAACAATTCAACACTTTCTTGTGACATTTCACCTATGCGGTTTTTTTTTTGACAGAGTATAGTATGGGGCAATACGTACTCAACCCATATCAGACCTCTTGAGATTCTGCAAAAGAAAGTTGTGGGAATTATCACTCTATCTGGTTTGCTCAACGGAAAATATTTACTCTTAAGCAACTAAATGACTAAATTCTTTTGCTCGTCAACAATTATTTTAATCATTATAATTCCATACCATTTTTTTTCTAAAACGTTATTTACAAAAGTTTCAAACATACACTTCTATCCAACGCGTCAGTCACACACATAAACCTCTATCGTGTATACTATAAGTCAAACATAATGCTCTATACTACCAATAGCATAGGTCCTCAATTATGGAACAGCTTACACTCTCCATGTAAAGTATGTACATCAAAATCTCTTTTTAAGTCTATCATAAAAATACATTATTGAAAACCACCCTTTATTTTTGTAAAAATATATAGTTATGGTTATGAACAGAATGAATTATTTGCTTCTGATTTAATTGTTAAATGTTGTTCCACACCATTAAATTGTCTATTTTATTGATTGAACGTTTTTCGTTGGGATAGAACAAACCCTATCGGGTTTTATTCCCGCCTAATTTTTGTAAAGTTTATGTACAACTGTCCTTCTCGTCTTGGTGAATTCAGTTCAATTCAATACAGTGAAAAATCTTTATATATGTATTCAGTCTTGCGCACTCTCGATGGTTCAAATTACCGTCTTTCTCCACAAACCACGCTGAATTCAACGCGTTCTAAACGTTTCATTTTCTTGTTGATGGGTTTGACTCGGAATCCTACACTCTATCTGTCCGTGAAAATTTATTTTTTTAACACCGCTGGAAATTCAGCGTCAGTTTTGACAGAAATTTGCACTTTGAACCACAACATAAACAGACGTGACTGTAACACAGACATAAAGATTACGTTGTTTTGAAAATGATTTATCGAACAAATCTGACGGTGAAAAGGAGAGGGGAGTCGGTTTAAAAAAATGGCTTTCCTCCCTTCAATCCTTATATATATGTATTATACTTATTGACATATGCTGTACACTACACAGCAGCTTCTGCTGGATACTCATGATCCCAGTCCTTGTGTAAACGGTGTCTCGTTGGTTCACCTCCATACGTCTTAAACGTAAGTACTTTACAACGAAATACATTAACAGAGCTGGACAAAAAGTAGTGTCACCCTTAGAAGACACCGTTATTAACATGTCTTTAGAAAAAAATGTTCCGCACCAAAATATACACTATTTAACCGATTTGAATTAGTTTGTTTCTCAGAACATCCATTTTACATATACTGCACTATGTACATGGATGTATATAAATGAGCTTTGTTGTATTGTGGGTAGTCTATGTGGCACCTTCGTGTATGAAATACAGACTTCTTGATTACCCTGCAAATTAATTATGTTACTTATCTACTCTGAGACTTGTTTGTGCGAATAAATGCCTTAAACAAGAATATTATCTGACTGATTCAGTCTCTGTAAGCAAATGGAATCCTTAGCGCAGTAATTAGTAGCATGTATGATGTCAAATTGTTCTCTTTGAATTGAATATTTACTTCTATATTTACCATAGACCTTTATCTAACAGGCTTTTCAAAACAACACTCCTGAAAAAGATAACTGAGTGGCATAACTTTTGCAAGTCTCTAAGCAAACGAACATGCATGTGCGTAGTTAGAAGGATTACCACTGGTTTTGATATTGACCAATAAGCGATGCGAAGTTTACAATAGCAGTTGGTATAACATCTGTTATAACATCTGTTCGACCAAGTCACAATATCAATGGCAGAATAGGTTCTGGGTTATAATTAAGAAATACATCAGTGTTGTATAAAACCATATGTTTGGTCATATCCAGGGTGATGCTTTCCAACTCAATGAAAGGTCAACTCGACTCATTGTATTCAAACGAAGCTTTATTTGTACAGACGCATGTACTTAACTGTGAGAATAGCAAAGGTATTGTAGGTTATTCAAACAGATCCCAACGCCCATGGAAAACACTGCTTCATTTGTATTACACGTTCAAATGAATAGAATCACACCGGACTAAAGCAGGCCCTGTCTCTTGTATTTTCCACTAATAATGATCGACCTTTGTCCAGCAGTTGGCCCTCAATAGGCTATCAGCACATGAATCAAAGAGATTAACGGCTTGCAGGGAAATCTAAATAAAACTATCGTTATTTGAGATGTGCATCGAATATTGATGTGGGGAGGTGTGCTCCTATTCACTTTATTGCTAGGAATGAAACCGTTAACGGGAAAAATTATCTTGAAACAAACTTAACACCATTTAATGATTTAGTGTTGCTCAAGGTTAGTTGATAATAAATGTGTCAAAAATGAATATCTCTATCTTAATGCCTTAATCCCAAGACAAGATTGAAAGGTTTAAGATAAAACTAATGCCTATCTATCGTTTTAAATCATACTGTTCCGAGAGTATTGTCGTTTTTTAGAAAACACTCTCTGATACTGACCAAATTCTGTACCAAGAGAACTGCAAATGATTCCTTTTACCAATGCCTCTACTGTATGTTTATGGACATTTGTTATATAGAAGGAATGTACAGCCAATATTTTGATCGATAAACCAAATGGCTAGAGATTTATGATTCTGTCTAACATAACTTTAAGCTGATTTACGTATGAGGAATATTAAATAAATTGTCACCATTGTTGATGTGCATAAGGCGGACATGAGCTATGTTGATTTGATTTTATGTACGGGTGCATTAACTAATTTCATTTGTACAATACTGTCCGAAACAGAATAACCCATTTTTTGTCTGTGGTACATTTTTACTCTATAGTAATTCTGAATAATTCATAAATATAAAGTGAACTTCGGCGAAATCATGGCTAGAATTGCAGGTCAGAGGGTTGTCGTTAACGCCATGGGAAATATAATTGAGTTTTGGATTTTTGTTTTTATTTCATTAAAAAGCCCTTACAGCCAAATTGCATTTGTAGCTTTCAATTTTCTATCGGTATGATCCATTATCGATATTTTCCTAGGTAAAATTGTTATGTGAAATGAAAAATGTATGTGTTGGAAATATAAAAAAGAAAAAATAAGACTGAAGTATGAATACATCTCGATTACACTCGGAAGTGCTCTAATGTAGCCCTTGGGAGACCGGGGAAAATTGTAACACTATTTGGAAAATCGGTCCTACTAGCATCGTTAAGGTTAATTTATTTTTTAAACATATTTACAAAAGAAGCTGAATGTTTTAGTTTGAAAATCCTGCTTTGAAGTTTCGTTTGAAGTCAGTGGAGCGAACTGATTTTAAGCCATTTGCCACTACAAATACCAAGTCAACTGTTACACTAGCGGTCGTGGCGATTGTAACACACGAATTCATATACACAAAATTGTAGTTTTAAGTTTAGATTTGATTAAATTTTGTTTTAACCTGTTAACGTTCATTTAACAACAGTTAACTTCTCGTGGCAATACCATCTTGGTCTTCATTGCACTATAGCATTCAAGTAAGATTTTTAACCTTCAATAAATCGACAAATCTTATCCTTACACTATTGCTGTAAACACTAAACCTGGTATCAGTCTTTGTAATGTAAACGGAACCCAAGAGAAAACTTAGTCATGACTTAATAAACTAACATTGTTAAAAAACAACCAATTAACCCAATATTGTTTTTATAATACACTGTAGTTTTAACAAGTGAGAAACAAAAAAACAGAACATTTTTCCACTGTCAATTATATTATTATGTATGTTTACAGTTTAGGCGAGATAAGCAGTTTTGTCATACAAAGAAAGATTAAGTAAATGACGTGCACTCCTCATTGGCCAAAAATTACACAGTATATACTGATTCCACAGTTCACCTGAACGACTGCTATAAAGTTCGCAGTATACCAAACAAATTTTGTTTTTGAACACAACTCTCCTTTTCAGAAGTCTTTGGATTTGTACACATGTACGGTTCTGGGCTTGTTCCTTGTCGCGAATCAGTCTGAATTAAGTGACAATAATGTGTTACTCGTAAAATTTCCGAAGGGGCAATTGTAACACGATGTTACATTTGCCCCCGACCTAGTCAGCCATCTTCATCGAGCGCTTGCATATTTTTCACCCATTGTCAGAATTAAAACTGTCACCCACACAGAAGCTTAAAGGTGCACTGTTTTCACAATATAAAGTATAGACCTACCCTATTCAATCCAGTAACTTTACTTCCTATCAAAAAGTAAGACGATCCTAAATTTTCACTTAGCCAGTCAAAATGTCGTTTTTTGTCTGTAAAATTGTTACTTCTGAGTGTTATTTAGCGACATTCGGGGACGCGTGGGGACATGATATACCCATTGCTGAAGCTTGTGACGTGTTTCTGTTAGACATGAGCTCATTTGTTACATTTGCCCAGTGTTACAACTGGCCCCGATCTCCCCCACTGTGCATCATCATTTTGATCGGAACCTTTTCACAGTCTGCGGACAAAACTTCCAAATGTAGGCAACTTCCATAATTTCCATTTGTTTTACATTCAGAAAATAATTTGCTCCTAAATTAAACTGTGTGCATCTAAAGGTATATGAATTTGGCTCGATTAACCTGTTTGCTAATGTGTTTATTGTGCATACGGAGGTAAATATTCTTCCGGCGAACAAAGTATGGATGCATATTCATGAACCTATACACCCTATAAGTGATGAAAGCGAAATACCGAAATATCAGGTGAGGTTTTGCCGATTGTTTCGATCCAGTAAAATTGTATATACACATTAAACCAACCAGTTTTTAGTACATGAAGCATGTTCCCATAAAATACGAACAAAAGGTTTGTTTGGAAGAGAGTTTTAGAACTGGGTCTAGAACCCAGCTGTAAAAGTTTAGATCTAGAAGTTTAACCTTCTCATCTGCTCGTGACAATAGCGACATTAAAGATGGCGGCACCGTAGTTTGTTTGGTGTTTTGAAGGTAACCGGTTTTGTAAACGTAAAGTCTACGAACCAACCCCGCGAATAAGTTAAATGAATACGTACTTCTGTCGAATGGACATTTTTCTGACTAAACTTTGTGAAAAAATGATTACAAACAATGTAGTTTTGTCATCAATTAGTCTTACAACCAAGTAATGCTAAACGTGGTGTTGGCGAAATTCGTGTCCCCCCCTCGCTTCAATGCTAGTGAAGATTGGGCAAAGGGAAATAACTGTGCATGGAACAAGCCGACCGAGTAAAACATTCACGGCTAACTCGAATGACAGCGGAGTTTCTAATCTTCCCATACCATATTCCAGATTACGCATAGTCTGTCTGTGTTGTATGACATATAATGTTTCTGCCAAGTCAAAGAGCGAAGACGCATAAAACGTCCTTACCTCTCCTCCATCAATGCTATATGTGTTTCTTCTCAATATGTGGTGTTTGTTTCCAGGTAGAACATCAAGGTAGAAATACATCCACATTTTGGAACCTTGTAGATGACTTCAACAGATGATTCGTCATATTTTCTTATAACTTATCTTATAACTAGTCATCTCCGTTTTTCGTCGTTGTTTCCAGTCAAAACAATATACTGGGGACGTGCTGGTCAGCTTATACACACTGGCACGTATCTTTTAATACCTTAATCCATACCTCGAGTATAATTCTCATACATTATTGTCTCCCGATGACACAAGTCGCTGCTAAGTAATTAATCCATTGCTATATTGTGCACTGAGGTGAAATTATAGCAAAGGATAGAATAGCAAGAGGATTATCTCGGAACATCACAGTAACCAGTTGAGTTCTATGTGTATTAAATCACAATCTTAACTCTCCATCACCACTATTGTTGAGTTTGTATGCAATATCACTGTCCGTTCACCTAACAATTATTGCTTTTAATTCAATTTTGGAAATCTAAGCTAAATTTAAACGAACTATTTTGTGATCTTTGCAACACAATTTTTTCAGGTTATGTTATCGCCTTTTTGTGAAATAAACAAGATTTAGTTAATTGTCGCCGAACATAGTATAGTGGAATCATTACCGCTGAAATAACCATGGCACAGCTAGGAGCTATGTGGAATCCAACAGCTGCAACACATGTCAAATAAATATGATAGGAATTAACCTCAATCATTCGGCTTTTAGTTTCGCGTTTCAGCATGGTCGAGTGGTCTCTTTACACTTTTGCGTCTCGCTTCTACCCTGTATATAGGTGTAGACAGCGCTCTTCAAAGAGCCATAAAATGTCAATTTGGAATTGTGGCGGGTTCGTTAAACTGTATAACAGTCCCTACCATCTGGAGCAGATATAATTGTGAGTTTGTGCTGTTTACAGACCGAAGAAAGCTCGGGATATATACTTGGTCTTATGGTTTAATCAACTGATACCAAATCATTCCAATCTATCAATTCCCATTTTGTACGTAAATTTTCAGTCTATAAAATCGCTAGACATAAAACACAAACAAATGACGTCAGAAATACCCTGGGGAAAATGAACCATACGTCTGATATATAAGAAAAATTCTTCTAACAATATTCCGATCAAGACCGTTTACTCTAGACATCTGTTAAAAAAACCACACCATTACTACAACAAGTCGACAAAATATATCTATATAATCACATCATGCATGTGAAAATAATCTTACAACGATACGTAGAATATTAAAGAGACAGGAATAAATTATGCCTTGTGTTCGAAAATGACCCTGTATTGTATTGTGGCGTTGTCTTTGTTGCCAGCGGCGTTTAGGGTGGTTTCACTGATTGGGCCGATACGCCGTTGTATGAGTCAAATAACTTAAGTACGGCGGAAAACCCCAATCGATCAATTACTTGCAACTATCCTCACCATAGTTTTAAGAGAAGCGGTTTTGCTAGTTACGATCAAATGACAAAGAAATTGTCCATTTTGAAAATGAAAGTTGTTTCGTAATATTAATCGTGTGAGATTAGTTTATCTTATCTGAGTTTTACTAACGAATAAATACGAAGTTCGATGGGGTTTTTTTTTTCGGAAAATAAACCTAAAAGTTTTGAACTTCTAATGTACATCTACAGTAATTTCTATTAAAGGATTCGCTTTTTTTTTAAATTAATGAGAAAAATTGTTAATAGCAGGTGTGGGAGTGTTCATTACATAAGCTTTCACTGATACCCAGCTAGCAGTTCAATACGCCGCCATTATTCACTGGAAAGGCGTCTTTGTTTGACTGGATAGTTTAATTAAACCTACACCTATATCTGTATTAGTAAAGCCAATCCATAGATATAGCGTGGGTGGATAATCACTGTGGTGATCAATTTACAAATACGTTTTTGTAATCTAAACGTCTTTCTGGGATGAGTGAGTTCGCTCCAAAGTTAAAAAAGCATTCTTCATTTTATATAGTGTTGTTTGTACGAGACAAACAAATGCGACCAATGGTCAGACGAAATATGTTAACGAATCATTAGAATACAACAAAACTTAAGCCGACATATTCGTGCTAACACTAAGCAGATATCTGTGGTATTCATGTACAAATTGTGAATGGGTTGTAGAGTAATAGCTAGCGAGAAATGTCAATATTAGGTTTTACTGGAATTGAGCCAGAAATGGGGAGTTTGATTTCTATCACACTTGCCAAGAAAGTGCAATTGAATAAATCACACAGTCTGAAAATGGTTTTATTGCTGCTATTAAAAAGCTGTAATTGATTTCTTATTTGGTCAAAATAAAGACAGAGATAAAACGGATCTAATCACCAGACAGATCATTATGACAGAGTATCAATAAGCGACAAGACGTGACATTGATACAAGAGGCTTTCATACCAAGTTAATCGGAATTTTTTTCTACCGAGGCTGAAAATTTGATAGCTTTGTCAAAGATTGGGTAGTTCAAAGGGATACAATTAAATGCTAGAAATCTTAATCAACATGGACAGATATACAAATGAGCTACGTCCCAAGAAGACCAGTCCCCTGGCAACGAGGACTAGGCATTGCGGCTGACAGTATATCACATAATTCACTGTAGAAATCAAACAGCATTTAATCGTCTCGGGATACAATAACATAGATTCTACTTTTAAGTTGTCAGTTTAGAAGATGAAAATTGGATAAGAAAGTTCGCTCCGTAATGTTAAAAGATGTCGTAGTTATCATTGTAGATTAAGCCGTTTTAGATTTAGCAAATATCTTGGATCGGCATCCTGTTTAACAAGTCAATTTTGGCACCGTATATATTTTCAAAATGGGCGTAAAAAAACCTCACATTGTCAATTGAAGAAATTCTTACAGTTAATTTCAAAGAAGATTCTTTCCAAACATCTGGGACCTGTCTGAATTGAACTGACCTTCTCAAATATGCAACACTCAACTCACACTGCGGCTCATTGGCATTAGTTATCCCGAGGTGAATTGGAAAATATCAGCATGTCGTGAGACACTGATCATCTATGTTGTGTTAAAATACACAGATGTGAAATATGTGACAAGTGGATTAAAGCATCTATCTTCATGAATCTGCTTTGATAGTCCTGAATATCCATTCATCCGCAGAGAAATTGCCAGATGAATCTTTGAAGAGCACCTTGCCTCGCGGACTTTCTGATCTTCTTACATGCATTGCATAACACCAGGCAGTCTTACCTGGGTAATGACCTCTCATTTAATATAGCAAATCTTTTCTTTTGTTTTTTATCAAAGGTATTCCGCCATCCGCTAAAGAAAGGGGCAAATGGTTTACTTTCCGTTTTTATCACCCAACTTGTAAAAGTGACTTTTCATTCTGGCCCGTATTTTGTTATAACGTCTTATTGAACGGATGATCTTATCCAAACAGTATAATTACATACCTCTTACGGAGAACGTCTACATCAATATTTGGACCTGCAAAATTACTGTTAGGCAAGAATTATTTTCTTTATATGCTGGTTATTGCGACTAAAAGCGTGCATGCGTAGCTATTTGTTAACAGATGAGACCAAAATGCCCTGCTGTAAACTCATATATCATGTCCTTTAAAAGAACAGTCTTTGTCTGCTGTAAGGAGATTAGCTCTGGACTGTGAAAAACACTTTAGTTTAATTGGTTTCTCCTAAGCCTCTTATAATACAATTGAAATGAAGTTTTATCGACTGATGAATGATACCTAAATAATTTGACAAGAAGGGAAATACAGATTTACGATAAAATGGATCCCAGCTATGGGGGACTTAAATGACTTTTTAAACCTTAAATACTTTAGCATTAATGCATTGATTGTATATTTTATTAGTAAGCTGGGTGGAAAATAAAACGTTGAAAACTAACTAATTAGCCAGAAATCTCCACAGTATTTTAACAGGATGACAACAAATCAGTACGTCTAAAGTTTGTATCAGGTGTGGGTGTTTTGATCATATTTGGACTTGACCAATCCCTGGAATCCCAACCATTACACTATAGTTTTCTCTATCTCTAAACAACGTTCTTTTTTGGTTTAGAAACCATACATGTAGTTTAAATACACTAACAACATCCATCTTCGTCAAGTCAATCCGTAGACGTGCTGTCTGTGCTAACTCACCCACTACGCTGATCAATTGGTGTATACTGTTCAGTTGATTTATGTGTTAGATGAAGGTAAGGCTAACTCATCGCAAAGTATGATTTACTGTAAGATAAATGCACATGAAACTGATTGAAAGAATACGAACATATTTAGGCTGAAGCTGTCGTCTTAAAGATATTCCCAGGTTCAACCAGTTAATGTTCACGGATATTTCGAGTATTTTCTTACTTTTACACAATGCACGTTAACATGATCTATGGCAATTTGATTTAAATGACTTTAGTTATAGGCTTGTATGTGTCGCCTTAATACTTTGCCTTAATTGTAGTCACATGCTCCTGTCATATGGATTGAAAACATACTGATTTATGTGAACTTGGACGTAGTCGGATTCACCCATTTATTAAAGCTTGATGTGTAAGTGAATGTTTACATATTGATGGTTGTAGACCTACTATTTGCATATGGGAAGTTGTTGAACTAAATCCTGGCCCGCCGACTAGTTCCACGAATGATTTCTATGCAAACTTGTTTCTTTAGAAGAGTCTCACATTACGCTTCATAGGATTGACAAATTAGAAGTCTATTCACGCAAGAACAATTTGATTCTTTATTGAATTCCCGAGGTTGAAGATGATTAATTTTCGAATTATAAAATCCCCTTCCTCGAAACCCAAGCCAGTGTGTTACCTAATAAAATGTGATCTCATAGAGACATTGCGCGCGCTCATAGGTTGGGGCAAAAATTCAATAATAATGTGCGTCCCCTTTAGTAAGTTACAGCATTGGGATGACAAAATGAGTGTTCTACAATATCGGAAGGAGTTAAACAATTCTGATATATTTATTTCTAATGAATTAACTTTTCGCCAACCAGAAAATCTGGATATTTTAAAAGGTGGAAAACTGATTGTTGTGAATCACTCTTCGGAACTCCTTTTAAACGCTGATCGCAATACCGGCCTCCTTTCAAGTGCAAGATGTCTGCTTTACCGAGTTAGAGCTACAGAATAGGACAACGGCCTAAGCCAATATGTCATTTTATATTTTGGAATATTGAAGGGCTAACACAAACATTTATTGAAGCCGGCTTTCTTTTGTACCTCAGTAACTATAAAGCAATTGGTCTGGTGGAGACATGGTGCACTCTACCAGAGCAAAAACTAAACGATATTTCCTGGATTTCGTCAGTTATATTGATCAAGCGCTGCGCCCAGCAGATAAGGATTGTTTTGCTGGAAGGATATGTCTATATGTTCATCGTTCTATCTCAAATGACTTTAGTTTAGTCACGAAACATAAACTTGGTATTTTGCCACAGTATCTTGTAGAGCGTTTAATTTGAGTGATTATGTTGTATTTGGATACGTATTCATTCCACCTTAACGTTCCGTTTACTATGAAAAAATAGATAATAAAAACGGAATAAACGAATTGGAAAATGTTATTCTAAATATTTGTTCATAATTAAGACATGGCACTGACAATATTATTGATGGTGATGTAAATGCTCGAACGTCAAATTTAATCCCTTACAGCATAATCGGCGATGTTTATTTTGTAAATGTTAGGAATGAATACTGGTTTGAGGTACAGCAGAATTTCTAAAGATAAAAACATTAATACATTTGGTCGATCGTTTGTGGACTTTTGCAGCTCCATCGATTTTTTTAAATGGTGATTCAGTCAAGATGTCAACAAGAGCTTATTTACTTTTATCTGCCACAATGGAACTAGTGTTTTAAATTCGTGTACTGTATCGAATTGTATCATAAATGTTAAAAAAGATTTCCACATTATTAATTGAACACAATCCAACCATCTTCCAATTATACTTACCGTCCAATATGATGAGTATATATCCAATTTAAACAACACCACAATAAAATATAAATGGAATTTATACAAAAGTTTAAACTTTTCAAAAAAAAATAAATCCCCTAACTGTCGTGATATCTTTCCGACAAGAAAATGAGCTACCGAATTATTTGGACAAAAGTGTGCAACTTGCAACTGATGCTATCCTGCCTGCTTCACAGTGCATGGAAGTTACCAGTAATGGGAGAAAGCCTTCTGCTAAACATCCCTGGTACGACACTGAATGTCGAGCATCAAAATACAAAAGTCGATAAGACATTTCAGAAATAACCAGTCCAACACAAACGATACTAGTATATTGTGCCAAAAACAAATGCTGGACTACATGGCATTAATTAAAAACAAACGAAAGTTACATAGGTGAAAAAAACAACAAGATAATAATGCCTTGCAGGCAACACACATTTTTGTTTTTTGTTCAGATTGATTTGATCAAAAAAGCAAATTTAATTTCATTCTAAGCAGGGTAGGTTCAATTATTTTAGTGACTTTTTTAGCGCTGATATAACCAACGGTACACGTGAGGTCACTGTCGATAATTACGTTCAAAGAAATGAAATTACTGAAAATGCCCCAAATGTTCCCATTGCAAGGTCAGAATTTGATGGGGTTATTACCTTTTTTAAAATCTGACAAATCTGCTGGCATTGATGGCCTCTTAAGTGCAATTGGTAGACATGCATCTGCTTATATTATAAGTTACTTTGTTGTGCTGTTTAACAATTTCTTTGCGACTGGTTCCTTCCCTGGGAAGTGGTCTCAGGGTTAAATTGTGCCCTTATTTAAAAGTGGCATCTCTTCAGATTGTAACAAGTATATAGGGATAACCATAATGAGTATATTTGAAAAATTCTTTACATCGGTTATAAGTAAGAGACTCTCAGATTGGACGGAAAGTTATAATTTAATCTTTGAAAAGCAGCTTGGTTTCGGCAAGGGTTATTCCACAGTAAATAACATATTTACACTAAATGCTTGTGTTCAGAATATTTGTCTAAACAAAACACTAAGTTATATGTAGCTTTTGTAGATTTCTAGAAGGTGATTGATAGTGTTGATGGAGATAAGCTATGTTCACTGTTGTGTAACTATGGTTTGGCTGGGACTATTTT
>JAVFBZ010135680.1:12726-22848 GCA_032466195.1 Katharina tunicata
TAGAAGGTGATTGATAGTGTTGATGGAGATAAGCTATGTTCACTGTTGTGTAACTATGGTTTGGCTGGGACTATTTTCAACTGTTTGCGGGGTATCTTTCGGGAGGTATAAAGGCATGTGTTCGATGCGGGGATGCAGATTTGAGTGGTGTATTTGATTGTCCATTGGTTGTTTGGCAAGGGTGCATTTTTAGCCCATTTATGCTCTCCCCTTTGAGTAAAGAGCTATGTAGCAATGTCTGCAGAAGATGCAACGATGGCGTGCAGTTACACCCTTAGAAACTATATTCTCGTCTAAGCTCAGCTATCGTGGATCGATTTGTCATTTAGCTTCCAAAGGACAGTTGGCTTTGTCTGGGACCTTGCGTACAATATGACACATGGCGGAAATGCCGATAAAAACCCCATGATAACATATGGGGTTGAGATATGGGATTGAGCGTATACAAAATATAGCTTGCCACCTCAAATTTTACATGTTTTATGGCTCTAGGTGAATGTGGGCGACCATCAATATTTTGTAGCACTGCATTTAAAGCTATAAAATACAGGTTCAGATTGATTGAAATGCCAGGAGATCCTTATTCGCACAAAGCATAGAAAATGTTGCTGTATATTGATACAAAATAAAAACATGCATGGGCAGGTCATGTTCTTGTCTTATTGAATACATGATAATATAACGCAATATAACTTTATTCTAATTTGTCCATGATATGAATATATCAGGCTGGAATTCATTTCCACGAACCTCTTGCATAATAGGTCCCATTTTCGTTGTTATTTATTGATATCGAACAGAATATGATGTGGTTTTTATCAGATATAGTTTTTTATTATGTAAATCAAGGGTTATATCTTATATCAACATCTTGTACAACAATAAATACTACAGTTTTGGTTTTTACCCTAAATGCCTGTTTATACCGCTTAACTACAATATCAAATCGTTCGTACTGAAAGCGAGGGCGAAAGCGGTCAAAATTTTGTTCCCGCGGAAAACCGCAACGATCGCCACTAGAGCGATTTTTTGGGAAAAGTTCGCGCGAACAAATTTCGTCAGCCAATCACAGGGCGTGTTCAAATGGCATGTTCTAGGCGACCTCTAAACCAGTTCACCCTTTCACACGGCCTGGTCATGACAGAAGATAAGACAGAACATCTAATTTTGGAAATACAGAAAAAGCCATTCCTTTTTGACAAAAGTCGTCGGGACTTCAAAGACATTAACAAAAAAAAAACTGATATAGAGAGATATAGCAAAATCTGTTGAATTGTGATGATATTCACCATATGTAGGACGTGTCTGGAAGGCTTCGTGTACTGATATACGCCTGTGTTGTTTCTTCTTTTATTTAAGAAGTATATTACTAACGCGTCGTTCTCGCTGTCTGGTGATGTATAGCCCGTCATGATCAGAAGGAATATGACTACTGCGACTTTCCGAGCGAATCACCGGTTCCAGTATGAACGATGATTCGCAAGGAAAGTTGCGCGGAAAGGCGCAATGGTCGCGTTCGCGTTTGTGTTCGCGTTCATTATAAACATGCCTTAATGTTTTCCAGAACACCGGTTTATATTCGAACACAATAAAAATTGTGCGTAGAATGGTAACTTTCCATTAATATCAAGTACTGACAGGTCGTATATAATTGAAGATGATTACATCGTTCTGGGCATTTTATCGATGTAACAATAATTGTGTAGTGCAAATGGGTACGATGAATTGAAAACATTTTGTTAAGATCGACACTCAAACAACATAGCAATATAATCAGAAGAATAATTGAGGGACACAGATTGACACCAAAATATGGTCAAAAAAGAAATATAATTTACACCGAAATACTGAAGTCATCATAATTGATATTCTATATTTCGGTCTATCTATTCCTGATCATGGCTACATGGATAGACCTAAGTAGTACTTCACCTAACACACTTTATATTTCACTGTTTTGAGGATAAATCTAGAATTAATAGTATGGAAGATAAAATCGGAAGCCTATTTACAGTCTTAAATGTAGAGATTACGCTGTGATACTTGTAGATCAATACATTTCAAATAAGATTAGTAAGAATCTCGAATTGACGAAATAGAAAAAATAGATTTCTCGTCTGTCTCAAAATAAAAATTTTTGGTCACGTTATCCATCAAAGTGGTCATTAATTTACGTTCAAGTATTTATTTTATAACAGATGATATCAACTAACAAAAAATCAACTTGCAAACGAGACCAAATTAAAACCGATTCGCTCTCATTTACGCAAAGTAGGCCATTCTGATTTTTCTCATTCCTGGAGCGAGTCAATCAAATGGACACAAACTAGAAACAGTAACAAAATTTTCTGAGAAAATGATCATCTGCTCAAAGTACACTGACATACACAGTATGCGACAAGCAGATAAAGAGAGCAAATTTAATCAAAGTTCTCTTGAGAAGGCAGGAATTTCAATTTGTCCCTTGAGACATTGTCAGATCAATCGCTGATTTGCACAGCATACAGACGAGTTGAGACACAGGTTGTATACTGAAGTCAATGGAATTAAAGATGTAATCTTGATTCTCTGGCTATGTTGAGATCGAGTCCCGTGTGGCAAACGGTTTAGCTGTTTTATCAGGATATTCCGATTTCTTGATGTGCGTATCTTTTTGCCAAATAAGTGACAAATTGAAGCTTCAAGGTGTCAGTCGTGATTATTGCCATTATATCACTGGAGGTTTTTTAAAACACCTTTGATGCATGCATTCATTAAGTGGCGGCCAAATAAACGTAAGCATATTCTTAGTCTAAAGCAGGAATTACTGGTATGGGAAAAGAAAAAAAGGAATTAGACATTGACGGATTTTATGCTGCGTTCAACTTTACTCTTCTTAAACCACGTTCTGTTACCAAATTATCATGAGAGACTATCCGAATGAATCCAAAACTATCTAAATACACAGAGTTCGCAGTGTGCCATGGATCTATTTAAATGTTATCAAATAACACAACATATTCTCGGTGATTTGAATGAAGGTTTAATAAAACTCAAGGGAATAAATATTATAAAACTATGAAACATAAAATAATAAATCAATACTTACAGACCTTCGAGAGTTTTAACGATTATTGGAGCTTATATATAACTTACAATTCAGTATACTTAATTTAACCCTAGTTCTGCAATTCCGTTCTTTTCCCTGGTTCCTAGATCCTGTCCTTTCTCTATTTAACAACTGGCTTCAAACCTCTCTTCCTATTACAACTCTCCGTATAACTCTCCCTGACCAAACTACTACTACAACTGACCCTTTTCTACCTTGTAACTACAATGAAACTGGTTTCAATTCCCTCGACCGAAATTAAGCTAGACCATGATTAGTCGTTCGCTGTCTCATTGGTTAATAATATATAAACATTTAAAATACACATCATGACACACTAAAGGCTTTAGGCTATTGTTGTGGGGTTGTTGTTTTTTGTTGTTTTTATATTTTATTTTATTGATTTTTGATTGACGTTTGTTTGCAAAAACTGCTGTTCTAAATGTTAATTCTCCTTGTTCTGTGTTGTTTTTTTTTATTTCGGTACTATAAAACAAATTAATCCTAATGTTTTAAGTGTATCATTTCAAAACTCGTACTTAATTGAAACACACTTTTACGCTGATCTGAATTGAGGTAAGCATATTAAATGACTAGTTCTTGACAACAAGGCTTATCATGACATGCTATAAAGTATTTAAGACAAAGCATTGTACTTTATAGTGACATAATTTACATTTTCGCTAAGTACCCTTTTCACCATACATCAACTGTAGCTTAAATCAGGCATTTTGAGCAATGACTGTTCTGAAGATAACAGGGGAAATAGTATCAGTTATCTTTAAAACATTATTTGTTGTGCCTTTATAAAACTAATTTATCAATGAAACATTGTGACAAAGAAATACCACTCAGCTTGCGCTGTTGTTGTTGTTTTTTGCCACAAAATTTTACCGTTCTGAGATGCCCCTGCGATGCCGTATTTCACAAAAAGATACGTATCAGTTCGCCTTTATCATTTGTAAGCTGATCAATAAGGTCCATTGAGTTCAACGTTTAGAGGATTTAAAGCAAAAATAACACACAGCAAGCCATTATCCGGGAAGTTCTTGCAGAAATTGACCACATCTCTGTGAAGTTGTATTCATTCACAAGTATACCAGCTTGCGTGTAGATTGGTATCTATCGATATATGTCGATCGCTAATGATTCAGATTATATCATTCCTGTCTCCATCGTCTTCAGAATTTAAAACTTGGGCGATAATTTGCCAAAAGAATAGAATTCATGGTAGATAAAAATCGAGGACACATACACTCTGAATAGATGCAGTTTTGGACCCAGTTTATGCTGGGCGCTTTTGTGTCTCGTTTGAACCTGAATGTATACACTTAAGAACACAAAATTAGTCTCGTTATTTCGCTCTTCCAGAAGTCTTAATTATTCCGAACTGGAGTGTATTACCGACACTTTGGGCTATATCAGAGCCGAAGATATACAACGCAAACAATTAATGGATGTTATGTTTTATTAATTACATGCATTCTTAAGCAGTATTTTATGCTATCTATTCCCAGCATTTGTAAATAACAATTTCAGGCTATATTTTTGCTAGGAGAGTATTTGATGAAATAAATTAACAAAAAAACAAATAACTTCAAAAGAATCACAGATTCCTAAAAGAGAAATGTAAGATCATCAGCATAATTTGTCTAGTAGCGCCCGGATCAATACACATGGACGTTCATACAGCCATTACACTTCTGATATGTCTTCTCGAAATCGGCTTCCCAAAACACATAATAACTATAAAGACAAGACGATAATTTAATATCGACCAACTTTAGACAAAGTCCAGAGTATACAATGTTGTTCAAGGGACCCCTAATCTGATTGATCAGATTGAAACACTGATGACTTCTCTGCCATTGCACCAGTCAAGAAGTGCTTATATCTATAATGAATAACAAATAGTATGGGGAAACGCAAATACTAGTATAACATAGACAACGTGGTTAACCAACATAAAATGTGGATTCCCCCTATTTTTGTAGAATCACGATAATTTTATAACTCTTGGCGTGCTCGTGTAAATCCTGCATGTAGTTCTAGATAAGCTATTCAGTAAAAACTCAGT
This sequence comes from Katharina tunicata, assembly GCA_032466195.1. Lineage (NCBI taxonomy): Eukaryota > Metazoa > Mollusca > Polyplacophora > Chitonida > Mopaliidae > Katharina > Katharina tunicata. The sequence goes on from JAVFBZ010135680.1 coordinate 17,892, forward strand.
GAAAACGCAATTTACTTTTTCTCCCAAAATTGAAGAACGTAGAGAATGTCACAACAATAACAGTTGAGTTACGGGCATAATTCAAATCTCCAAGCGTTCAATTCCGAACCGCCTGTCCCATAACGTATGAAATATGAAAATCGTTTCCAGCTTTAAGAAACTTCCAGAGTAGTTAATAATATTTCAAGCTATCAATTATCTCTCCGGTCCGTTTTAAGGTCTACTTAAGTGCACAATAACTAACAGCTTTAATCTCATAAATCATGACAAATTTGAAATAATGCATTCACCAAGATTAGATAGCGTTATGGAAAGAATCACGCAGATAAGCTTACCACGGGGATAAAATTTGCCTATTCTTGTGTTTAAAATGAAGCAATGGTAAATCACACATTACTCAACTATTTGATAGCAAACGACTCTGGATCAATTTACATCGTTACATACTTCGATGATAAGTAGCTAGATAAAGACTTTAGCAACCCTCTTTTTCAAGTTATAACCATATTCTGTCATTGACAAAGATACTTTTTTCTTAGTCCGTCTTCTGATGTTATGTTTTAATCCAAGAAATTATACTATGATTGAGAAAACGTGAATCCTAACATGTCTTACCTTAAAGGAAAAATCCAAAGAGTACCGAACCATTTAGATACGACTAGTTTTAGCTTTCGTAAACCATAAACTAATTAAATAATCTTGTACCTAAAGGACTAACTGCACATGATTGAGAAAGTTATCAATTTAAGAAAGACATAATACATAAATATTTCACGTGTCAATAATGATTTCTTCACACGGAAATTAATTAAACTATTTGAGGTACAAAACGTATATATCTGATGTGTTGAACGATATGATGGGAGAGCTCCGAAAGGAAAGAGAGGTTTGGGATTGACCAATGTTTCAGTATAAATTCAATACAGGTCTGATGGATTAAGTCGGAGGTCTATTTGAGTGATTTCAATGACGGCATAGAACATTGGTTAATAAATTATTAATTTGTTGTTGTGATTTATGGCATTTAATCATGTTTTTTAGTTCTATCTGAGTTGTAAAAAATCGGATTGTGAACGAAAATTGATAGTTGGAAACATTATTTTGCTACCGAGGATGTTTTTTAGCTATAGACGCTTTTCATATTTCATGCGTTAGGCGGTTTGAGACGCTTGGAGATGTGAATTATGTCAGCTCAAATGTCATCGCTGTACAATTGTCTACGGCCTCGACTTGGGGAGAACGAAAATGAGATTTTTTAGTTTTTATTACTTATTACTCCAGATATTGGATTTACAAATGTACCCATATAATAGCATAGTCACGAGATTCTAAAAAGATTTTTCTGCCGAAACGAGGAGTTTTTCAAATGGCATTCAGGTTTATTTGATTATCTGGTTAATCCTAAGATAATTACTGTATACATAGCCTATTTTACATTCCCTTGAGATGATATAAAGCTCTTCACATATTAGGTTAAAAACCTTTGCTCAAAATTCTATCTTTTTAAACTATCATGTTTTTTTTAGAAGTACATGTCTAAGTATCATGACCCTTTGAATTTCTATAGCTCATTTTTTCAATTGAATGTAATGCTATCCGGGAATGGGGATTGTTATTTTCTTTAGATATTATTTAGCTATCAAGAAACCTTATCAAACTCAAACCACTATTATGGCCCCTGAGGTTTCTGAAGATTATGAGCCAAGCCAAATATCTCAATCGTGGGTTAGAAGAATGGTGAAATAGTTTTATAATTACCGAATTTTTTTCTGTTAACAATTCCTCTTTAAAGAGTTTATTTTACTCAATGACTGAGAAAACCAAGTCTAGCCATAAACGAACAAACACAAGTAAAAGTCTATAGCATTAGTACGCCAGGAACAATTAGTTGCCAAATAATTATGTCCCAATGATTTTACAGTGAAACAAAATTGTAATTTAAGTGAAATGTACTTGAGCACAGCGTTATACATCCATCAAATCAATAAATAAATAAATGGTTTGTCTGCGCGTGTATTCTCCTTTGAATATACTGAGAAAATCACAAAAGCATAGATGAAAACTGAGCATTGGGACAAACTCACATACGCGTGTTATGATGTATTTTCAAACTGGAATTGGTCTCCTAGTTTTAGGTCAATAAGCAATGAATTAAGGGTACTATTTTGTATACTTCGATTCCCAACTAGTGTGAAACTGGGCCGATCAATCTCGTACAGAGAAACCTCAATCGTATAATAGGAGGCTGAACACAAACCAATGAGGCTAAAGGTTTTCTAAGGGGTCTGGGTGTATCCATCACATTTAACTTCGCCAATCCCAGAACTAACAAACCAAACACTCGATTACTCTTAATCAAGAAAGAGCCTTCATTATTTGACTGATATATTATAACTTAAATAAATATGGAATACCATTTATTTTAGTCTGGCCAATCCCTAGGAATATAGTTGCTGGTAAATCGCAAGGTAGTCGGGTACATCATTCAATTGCTTTCCGTTGTATGAGGATAGACCTAACCCATGGTTAAGCATGGCTTCCTGGCGTAGATAAGTCTGGACGACATTTGGTGAAGGAACACAAACAAAATCAAGATGAAACTAATGTCTGTACTATGGATAAAAACAGAACTAGACACTTACAGAACACTTACTTCTCCGAAATCCGCTAAATGTTCTGCTTATCGACGATAAGAATACAGGCCGATTGGATTTACCAGAAGAGAATGTTTTAGAACCATAGACTTTAAACTAATAAAGACACGAGGAATGATTTTTCAAGAATAAAAACGGGATCTTCTTGGGTGTTTTGTCTGAGAACAAAACTATCGGGCTGCAAATTTCTCAATATTTTGTGTTCTTTCATACTTTGAAGGATACTAAAGCTTCTCAAATAGCCTCAGAAAGCAATATATACTAACCGCTTGGGCTTTCCTCCTAACATAACGTGTCTTTAAATGTTCTTCTGATGAGCTTTTGCGCCTTACTTCAAATATGTGCTCATCATTCTACACCTTGTTGTTTAAATCAGACGACATAATTTAACCAACGTGGAGAGAGAAACTAACACAACAAAACCACGAAGATACAACACGTATGTGTAAGCGGACGCGTTCTAACATAGATTGAGTAGATCTCAAAGCCAGAGACTGTGTCTTCTAGAAGACAGTTTTATTGGTATTTATGAAGAAGATCCTACTATTACTCATTTGCTGAATTTTCTTAATGGAGTTGGGAACCGACCCAAAGGAATTTGGGAATTGTAAAAAAGTTGCTAGACACTTATCAGCTGCTTGTGGCACAATCCACTGACTTGCAAAATAAGAGCCGGAACGTAACCAATTTCGCTAAATCCTGGCTGTAATTTCAATTGATCCACTGAGAAATGTTCACGTAAATCTCTTATACATGTGTAGCATACCATTGAGAATAAGTTAGAAAGAAGAACCGCGCACTCCTCGACCTTCAGTTATTAGCTAGTAGGGCATTGCGTTTTTCCTGTCTCGACATTTAAAGTATCGACTGTGGTCTCATTTGCATTTTGACCAGTTGCCCGTCATGTGAATTACCTAGCCTCTAAAATCTCTAAACAGTATTAAATATGTTTGTTCATTTCAACAGTGCTCAATAGAATTTCACTCATTGTCAGTGCGTGGTAGGAAACTCGAAAAAAGCACTCCTGCGATGTCCGCAACCACTGTAAAATGTTCCTATCTACCGACATTTAGTCAAATGTATCGAGACACGTGATAGGCAAGCAAATGGCGTAGACGTGGATTTCAGCTACCTGAAAATATTGTCTGTAAATCCGTTTGTGTGATGTTAATCTTTTGGGGTTGTCTCATAATTTTGTGTAAATAAATATTTTTGATGTTTTGTGCAATAGTAATTATTAGTATTTTCTGCTTCTTGTGGGATTTTTTGTTGTTAAATTGTAAATCTGTCTTGTTTTATGCTGTTGCTGTTGTACGGTGAAATGTGTTAGTTGAGTTGTGGTTGTTTGTTGTTGTTTTTTTTTTTTCTGCCTACTTTGTTGCCTTGTTCTATTTAAATTGTAATTACTATCGTTAGTTAGTCATTGGAAATCATGCAATTACACAGTGTGACTCTATGTTCCAGGGTTCCTTTTGTCTTTCTCCATTATCTGAGTTGCCCCAAATTACTCTTCTTTTCCCTTTGTGTAATCCCCTTTGTCCAGTGCACCTAGTACAGTTGATAAAGTTACCTGGCTAGGCTAGGCTGGGTGCTTAAAGATATTAATAAGTATTTCAGGATGGAGGGTAACGAGAGTGGAGATATGGAGTTCGAACTCCCGACCGCTGTTCGAGGGAAGCGAACCCGTGATAGATCGGAGAGTGGCGATGGAGATCAGGGGGAAAAGACAAGACCTGCATGAACCCAGGAACCCAAGGTAAAGTGTTTTGATGTCGTGATGCCTTCAGTGGTCAATTCCCGGTTAACCAGTTAAATCCAATAAAGTTTGGCGAGGCGCTTCACAAAGCTGTCGGACCAGTTAAAGTAGTAAAAAAAACTCCCTTCTAAAGATTTGCTCATAACATGTAATAGTCAGACTCAAGTGAAAAAGTTAGTGAATGTGTCACAGATAATGGGTAAAGATGTTGTCTGCAGATGAATAACAAAGCTGCCTCTAGGGAATTATTTTTGTAGTGAACGACAATATTAGAGAGGAGGAAGTTCTTTCATATTTAAAGAAAGGTAAATGTTATAAAGTGCAGAGAGTTATGGGAAAAGATAGTGTTCCATCTAACCGCATGATATTATTTTTTGAATGTGATTAAATCTGCCGGCAGAGGTTTCTCTGGGCTATGAATTGTTTGTTGTGAAGCCTTACATCCCCCGTGTGGTTCGTTGCTACCGTTGTCAGAGGCTAAATCATGTCAGGGCCCAGTGCCGACGTAAGCTTATGTTCCCTCGTTGTAGTGGCGAGCATGCATATG
>JAVFBZ010135702.1:3296-22842 GCA_032466195.1 Katharina tunicata
CAGGAAATTTAAACACATAAGCCGAACATAATACATATTTCCATAAGCGATTCATCATAAGCCGGTGGTTGGTGGTGGGTTTCTGTGCCATGGATTATATCTGAGTTTAGGGCAAACAGGAAATTTAAACATATAAGCCGAACATAATACATATTGCCAGAAGGGATTCATCATAAGACAGTGGTTGCTGGTGGGTTTCGGTGCCATAGTTTATTTCTGAGATTAGGGCAAACAGGAAGTATAAACACATAAGCTCAAAATGATTCCTATTGTCAGAAGGGATTCGTCATTAGCCGGTAGTTGGTGGTGGGTTTCGGTGCCATAGTTTATATCTGAGATTAGGGCAAACAGGAAATTTAATCACATAAGCCGAACATAATACATATTTAAGCCGAACATAATACATATTGCCAGAAGAGATTCATCATTAGCCGGTGGTTGGTGGTGAGTTTCTGTGCCATGGTGTATATCTGAGATTAGGGCATACAGGAAGTTTAAAAACATAAGCTCAAAATGATTCATATTGCCAGAAGGGATTCATTATTAGCCGGTGGTTGGTGGTGGGTTTCTGTGCCATGGTTTAAATCTGAGATTAGGGCAAACAGGAAGTTTAAACATATAATCTCAACATAATACATATTGTCAGAAGGGATTCATCATTAGCCTGTGGTTGGTGGTGGGTTTCTGTGCCATGGTTTAAATCTGAGATTAGGGCAAACAGGAAGTTTAAACATATAATCGCAACATAATACATATTTTCAGAAGGGATTCTTTAAAAACCGGGGGTTGGTGGTGGGTTTCTGTGTTATAATTTATATCTAAGATTAGAGCAAACCGGACGTTTAAACACATACGCTCAAAATGATTCATATTGTCAGAAGGGATTCATCATAAGCCGGTGGTTGGTGGTGAGTTTCTGTGTCATGGTATATATCTGAGATTAGGGCAAACAGCAAGTTTAAACATATAATCCCAACATAATACATATTGTCAGAAGAGATTCATCATTAGCCGGTGGTTGGTGGTGAGTTTCTGTGCCATAGTTTATATCTGAGATTAGGGCAAACAGGAAGTTTAAAAACATAAGCTCAAAATGATTCATATTGTCAGAAGGGATTCATCATAAGCAGGTGGTTGGTGGTGGGGTTCTGTGCCATGGTTTATATATGAGATTAGGGCATACAGGAAGTTTAAACATATAAGTCGAACATAATACATATTTCCAGAAGGAATTTATCAATAAAAGAAGCACACAGTCCCCTCATCATAAATATTACCAGAACCCTAATCTAATAAACAATTCCAAAAACACACACACTGTCCATAATAATACGTATTACCGGAAGTAATACAGACCATCGTCCTAATCATAACACATTTCCCGACAAATTACTCGCCAATAACAGAAGCACACACTCAATTACATATACATAAGGTCTCCATTTTGTTTTGACACAAAATAACGTGACCTTTTAAAATATGACACATTCTGCGACAAGATGATTTTTTATTCGGCAAACCGGAAATTAAAGTGTTATGTTTTATCGGGAGATGGATTTGGAAATGTAAAATAAGCATAAACAATGTCAATGACTCTAAGCTATTTTTATAGAGTTTCAGTCAAATCTAGAAAAAAGACTTCTGACCTAATCCATTTCCTCACGCTATTCAACAAATGTTGGGCCCCTTATGAATGGAGAGTACTTTCCGGTATCTTTGTCTCATTGAATAATATTTTTTTGTTGTAAATATTATCTTATTCAATAAATGTGATTGGCAGGAGAAATCATCCGAATAATGGGCAAGTTCCTGAATGACTGTGGAGCAGACTTTCTCACGGGCACCACAATTATTTCACTGAATTTCGATTGTGGTCTATCCCGACTATCTAATCGTGGTAGTCTATTGCACCCACTGTTCAATCATGACTTCTCACTTGATACCTAAATGGTGTTTATTGTGTGACGTCTTTGCCTGGCTTGATGGCACAACTTACATTGGTTAATCTATCGTTGGCAGTATTAAGTTTGTAGTCAGCTGATCGGTTAATTCCGAGATTACAAACACGTCAATGGGGGATATAATCTACGTTTTCTTGGCTCCTATTTTCAACAAACGGTAGCAATTTCCTTAATGATATAATGGTCTGCGCGGGGGTGGTTATAAAGATACTACCGTCTATGGTCATTAGTTTCAAATTTCCATTCATGAATGGGTAAGTTCGTAAAAAAAATTTAACCGACGTTTTGCCAGTATCCTGGGCGGTGAATAAAGCCGACTGTAGAGAAAGCCGTGTCACACGCGATTCAAAGCCAACCACAAAAAAAAAACAATGCTGCTATCTATAGAGCTTGAAATAGAATGTATTTTATATCAAGGGCTAATAGAGATTCTGGAAACGAAATTCCCCTGTGTTAAATCTTCACGAGACATCATTACCTATTGCTATAGCTTTGGTGCGGTTCTTTCGCGTATTGTCTGCAACCAGTACTTTGGTATATGTATAGATTATTCTGTATGGTGGAGTTTTAGTTAACTTGGTATTGTAGAGTATTTATTTAAATGCTGACTTGCAATGAGGATGTTTATTTTGGTGGCGGTGAGAGGTAGAGAGGAAACTTCGTTAGCAGCAGCCTGCGATCTTAGCAGCCACCTGAACATTTCCTTGCATGCATTTCCGACATTTTAAAAAAGCAAATCGAGTTTGATGAAATGTCTAGGACCTCTAACCGAGTATATAAGTTAAAGCAGGAATGGGAAGTAGAAAAAATTCTAAAGAAATAATATACTTTTTGTTTGTCATTGAATGACTGAATGAATTGTGTCTTGACCCATCCAAGTAAACTTTTGACTTGCAATGCCATCACTTTTTGTGACAGAATAAAGTTTATGGAATTCAGCTAATGAAGATTTGAAATTGTTAGTGTTTCTCCTAATGAAAAAAGAAAACTGTCGTTTATAATTGGAACGACAATAAGACCCACTGGGATATGTTTCTTTGTAAAGAAATCATACCCATTCGAATACATGTCATTTCTAGTGTCTAATTCTGTGATAAAACTTGCAGATAAGGCTGCGTTAATAACCTTTTTCGTCTTCAGTGTGCTTCTTATATGTTAAGAGGCTGAGTTCCCTTCACTATATCCGGTATAGGTTCGAGTCCACTTAATTCACTCTACACAATACAACGGAAGTTTTCCAGGAGCTTTCAAGCATACAGGTTTTCCACCGTACATAATGCTAAGTGGTCAATATAAGTGAAAATATTCCTGAACACGATGTTAAACACTAATGAAATAAATACGTACACATTTTAAGATAGCACTGTGTTTATGACTAGAACAGATTGGAGTAATAGTGTTTGCCAATTTATCCGACGGCGTTAATGATATAGACAAATTGATGATAATTCGAGCTTGAAGTACCCTTTCCGGGGCTGAAGGGATCTCAATGACTGACCTCTGCTCGACCTTGTCAGGATAATGGCTGACGAGTTGGCTTGGAATCAAACCTGAATGATAGGCAGACCGCCGCAGACGTACTGCACGAGACATAACAATAAAAGAGAAACACGCGGTTTAAGTACTTGCACTCATGTCTGTCTCATTATACGACCGCTGTCAACGTGAACTGTTTTCTGCAGCTGCCCGAAGGCGACTTTTGCATTTTTGCTAAAGTCTAATTATGCCCATCCCCCTTCTCTAATAAGATGGGCATATAGTACGTCGGTCCGTCCGTCCTTCTTGGAAACTTGTCCGGCTTGTATCATGGCTGCTATTTAATGTAGCTTTTTGAAAGTAAAATATTAATTTCTTCTCCATATATAGATGTGACACATGGAAATTATATCAGGAATTATGCAAATTTCCGCATCAATTATGCAAATGAGCTGTCTGTTTTTTTTTCTTTTGTCTGAGACAAATCGCAATTTAACTTATCATTTTGAAACTCATACGCAACATTCTTCTCTCTATATATAGATGTTCAACGTTCAGTGATGTAATTTTTATGCTATTCTAATTATGCTAATTTGCTGGAAAAGTATGCAAATTAGGTGGCCATTCAAAATGTCTATGCCATGTCCGTGTTGGATCTCGGTTACTATTTATCCCGGACTTTTTTAAATTGGATACTACATCCATTTACAGATACATATGTGCAACAAAGAACCAGTTTCATGGAATTCGGCAAATTTCTGCATAAATTATGCAAATAAACTGTCAATTTGTGTCCTAGCCATACTTTTGATTGGATATTGCATTTGCCTCCATATGCAGATGTGGAACATAGACAAAAAATTCATGGAATTAAACAAATTTCTGCATTCATAATGCAAATTAGCTGTTTGTTCTTTTTGTTGTTGTCATAGCCATATCTTGATTACTATTTATCTTAGACTTTTTGAAATTGGATGTAGACCTAGTGTGTTATTGTTTGTGGCGGGGGAAGGGTGTGGATGAGGACGAGGGAAGTAATCTCAGATTACTTTTCTCTTGTTGTATTTCCTCCAACCTGTATTGCATCGCTTAGTGTAGGTGAAAACTAAAAACAGCAATTTCTATCTGGGTGAAAACTAAAAAAGTTTACTCTCCTAAAAATAAACCTACACCAAAAGTAATTCAAGTTGAAACAAATATGAATATTATAAAGCCGATAGCACTTCTTGGCGTTCGAAAATTATGGGAGCCTACTGGAGAACGGTTAAGTTACACTCACATTTGTGTGCTCAAACGAGAAAATTCTCAAACCACACAATTCACGCAGAAGTAAAGATATAGGCTTAACATTTCAGCTCAGTTTCAAAGGCAAATCTCTGACATCACATGGTCTCATATGAATGTTAAAATCCATCCATTCATCCATATAAAATGTTCATTGTCGCCCTAAAAAAAGAACATTGGCACTACTAGTGTAAAGGGTTGATTTTCTTCAAAATAATAATAAATATAATTAATTCATATAATTTTTCGTGTAATCAAAATGAGTGATTCGTGTATGTCGTTCGGTCAATCGGTGTATTGTTAGATAAGGAATACCATGATTCGCGTATATAATTTCTTTTTGGGAACATTATCTGTTTGAGGGACATATACCACCTGTTATCTTACATGTTATTAACACGTACTAAAAGCTCTCATTTTTTAAATATTTTTGTGCGCATTTCTTAATAAAAAGGAAATACAAATTATACCAGGAAGTTGAACCAAGACATTATAAAATAAAAAGTCGCCCCAATAATTGGTCCAATATTATGAAATATACTATGGGACGTATTTGTCATAGGTTTTGACAGCCAGCCAATCAGAAAGTCAATTGAGCCTTCCCCAAAAGAGCATGATCCATTCATCCGACAAAGGCGTCATTACGACTATTTTGACTCTGGTGTTGCGGTACATAACCGCAAAACCACGAATTGTCTTTGCATCCGGTAATACTATACAGAGTATTGAGCAGCAACTATGTGCTCGATGGACCACTTGCACGATGAGCATTAGGACTGTGTGATGAGACCACAGAATAATAATTCAAAACTCTACAAGTCAAATCAATCTCTGTCAATAATTGAATATGTAAAAACAAAACAATATCTCTGTGATGTAATCCATAGGTCATGGAATTGAATAGCACAGTATCAGATTAACCTTGGAGGGGAATGGTTAGTTTTTATAATATATTACCGTGAACTACTACAGTGAAAGAATGAACATGTGCTGTAAGGTCATACGGTGCGAAAACCTTCACAATGTTGACATGTGCTTATATAGAAGTAAAAATAGCCTATTTCTTATTTTAGTTAAACTTACACGAGCATTTTACCGCCAGATGCGACGTCGGTAGCTTTCTTGTTCCGCCAAAATATGTTGTCAACCTATAGTGGAAAGTTCTAACTGACCGGGCAAGGCGCGTGATGACGTTCGTGAAATTCCCACACTATTCTACAGATTTACAGTTTTGCGTCACCAAAAAGGTGTTTATCGTTAAATTACAGAATGAATAGGTAATTCAATTAACTTTAGTGTTTTTGTTGACTATTAAGATTAGACGACATCGCTGTTGACATCTTTTCTCCCAAACAGAACTGAGGTCAAACGGGTTCCCTGGCTAATGCCGTCAGTAGAGTGTGAGCTCCATTGATTACCAGAGAAAGGAGATGGGTGCTGCCGGGTTATTGACTCAGTCAACAGTTGTTTTAGTCGTAGTTGTCACAATCGAGTTAAAAGGTGATGTAGGCTAAGATCGCATGCAGCACGTGCCACCACTCACCACTTCCAGAAACTTCCACAACCCTCGTAATATCCACGTCGACTTGATCCGCAAAGTCTTGCCACTATGTTTTGAAAAGCCTTTAGGAAAACAGAAGACAGTCTGTTTGTGGAGACATTTCAAATCTTTTCTGCTCAGAAAGCGCTTTGACTGAAATGGTATTCAACGATAGAGATTCCAACGGTTAAAATAAAGGGAACATTTTAACATTTGTTGCAAATTTCTTAAGCTTTAAAATTAGAAAACAAGTAGGCTATCTCAAGAAAATTCGACTCTGCTATATTTTTGAGAGTTGTACAAAAGCTCCCCTTTGCACAATTTTATAAAACCAATTCCTATTAGTGCTTGATGCACCGAGCTATTAATAAATTATATACGACTTGTTTTCACAACATTATAAACTTATGGAGATCTGCCCTGTGTACGGGGACATGCACGTTAAACAAAGTATACTGACTTATCCACAGTCTGTTTGAATGTTAACTGTCGTGGGTGGGAAGCGCACTCCGTGACCTCCATTACGTGACCGCTAACAGTGTCAAGCGAGTCAACTTCCCCATCAAACTCAGCACAGACCACCTAAAAAGATTTTAAACTCGAAAACTTCCATTCGTAAAGCTTATCACATGTAAAATGCAAAAATATATTAAATAAGTAATATTAATCAATATTAGAAACTGAAAATAAGTAGCCCTATACATTTCCCACACTTCACAGCTGTGAGATCAAAATATTGTCACACTTATTTGTTCATTTTCTATCCACGCACTTATAAAACAGAGAGACCTTGAAATTTGGGGGTTTCTTTTTGAGGAACTCTACTATACAACCGCCTGTTTCATTGAATGAAAGTTCGCAATATACTCAGATTTGTTAATATGATTATAGCCACTTTGCTACACAGGGCCATATCATGTTTTGCAGCTGCGTTAAATCTGTTTGTGCATAGGCCTGCTGAGCCCCTTTCAGACCAGATTTCTGAAATGAGAACTGGGAACAATTCTTGTTCGGTTGTCTGGTATCATTAAAATGTCCAATCTGATAATCTCTGGTAAAAAAACGGGGAACAATTTCGATTTCATATTAATATTATTACTTTTTTGACGACTGTTAAATAAGCTTATATCGCCATTGCAATTAAAAAATGGTGCATACCCACTGCTGCTGTTGGAATTGCACGGCCTTGTTACGAACATTTTGAACCTTGTAAGGGGTGTGGCTAACACGTTTGACTGGAAGTGACGTCGGTACATCAAAGTGTGTCTGAGATGTGACAGCAGATGGACACATTTCCAATTAAATTTTACTTTTACCAGGCTTCAAAACTACCTTTACCTTCAAATCTGTGGGTAGAATTAACGGAATACCTCTAACTTTTACTTTTTGATGAAAATATATATATAATTCCTGTGATTCTGTGAAAACCCAAAATACAGAATATTTGGGTGCGTATGTGACTTTAAACAATATATAATTCGAATGACGAATCATTCTGCATATTACAAGATTGTATATCTTTTCAACATTAAGTTCTGAAGCTAATTGACTATTTAAAAATCCGTATCTTGGGATATTTCCGGGGGACAGGCAGCTACTGTCAGTCATCAAAACCAGGGAGTGTCCCTGGAAAGCGTCGACGTCTGGTCGCCATTCCCTTGTATCTGTTCTTCATGCGCTAGATGGTATTGGCGATTTACTTGTTTGCGTAACATGTGTGTCTAATTTCCGTACCTGGTGTAGGTTTACCAGTCTCTAAGGTCATGGCGAAAGGGTTCCGCTACCGGTGCCGTTCAGTGACCAGCCTCCCACATGTTATCTAGTACACCATAGCCTACATTGATGTTTCTGGATTCTACAAATAGAAATTGGGACATAACGTCATGCAATAACTGGATACCCGTACAAAAGTAGCTAATTTAATCCACCCAGTAAGAACATTAACCCACCTAGGCCCAAAACATAGAAAAGAGCTGAAGGAGGGTATTTTGAGAACCTTTTTGTAATGTTCAATATCATGTTTCGACTTTATATTTTTACCTGCTAGGTGTTTATCGTCGAACTTTCGCTGTAAGATCTTAGACTAGCCACCATAGCCGCCGGCATCTTCTTTCACAGATGTGTTTTTTTAGATTATTTAAGCTAGTTTGACAAAGAGACCAGTTTTTTTTCTTCAAGGCAAATAAAAAATGTATGTCTCTTTTTTTACTTGTTTATTGTTTAACGCAGAACTCACGTGTATTCCACGTACATTTTCGTTGAGAAACAGGCCCTGGCGCTTTCTGAGCTACGGGCACAAGATGAAGATTTGTTGTGGTGTTCTATTTTGTTAATGTTATGTTTTATCCTGTCTTGCATGTTGCTTGTGTCGTTTACGGTGGTTCCCTTCATCGATTTGGTTCGCACGCCGGGTTATTGAGTTCGGCTCACTGACGAAAATTCTTATTATACCTGAATGTTCGACGTAATGTCCTAAAGGGTAGCTAAACCCAACAATAAAATGAGGCTGTTGATAGATTGTGTAGGGCAGATTCCAAAATGGGGTTTTGTGTGAATGTACTTTATATTCATATGTAATCATAATCACTTAAAGCAGACACCTGTACGGTGGACGTTTCATGCCTTACAGGCAATTCCTTCTTAAAATTTGCAATTATGAAGTTTAGAGCTATTAAATTCTCCCCATAAAATATTATGGCACGTTAAACCCTTACAGAAAATAATGATAAGGATTTTGTCAAGTATTCATTGAGCCATGGTCTGTGTTATACGTGGAGAGATAAATAATGGCATAATAGTCCACCACACAGGTGTCTACAAAAATGGGGCTCAAAGAAGAAGACCGAAGCTCTCAACACACTCAGTATACATCGACAAAATATCAGCGGACAAGAAACTTTACCCACTGTTTCTCGGAGAGTTCTCATTAACATCATGAAAAAAAACCCCATTAACTTCAAGAAGTAATATCTCATTTAAGATATATTTACTGGACACATATAGCTCGAAATTAAAATAAATGTGTATTAAGGGGCTGTATTATATGTTTTCGGAGCGAATTGGTACCCAAAAGATGGGTGTCTGTGTTAAACGCCGACAACTCAAACATAAATGTTATACATCTTTAGATGTTGAGTTTTCTACCTGCACATGGCCCTCCATGTATTTACAAAACTTAATCAAAGTCATACTGTTTGTAAATATTTTAATACTCCAATTTTCGCTGTATGCTCCAATATTCAGAAGAACATGTTATAAAGCATGTTTAGTAAATCAGTACCATTTGTACGCTACAATGAAAGCATTAGACATGATTTCGTCACTGCAAAGGGAATTCGCCGGAAACTACATACTGTGTAGGCTATAATAGATACGCAGAAATGGTACCTAACACACCCTATGTTCTATTTTTACTTTCGTTTGTTTAAGGCATTTGTTGCGTATTTATTGCTATATTGAGGAGAGTTCTTAAAGGCAGTTTAGACTGAGGGATATCATCTTTAATGAAATAAAGTATTTAATTAAATTAATAGATTCTTGATTTTTTTTGTTTTTGAAATCTCCAAGCATTTCATCATCGGGATAAGGTAGAGTCCTGCTAGAAGCGTGAGTCTGAGGTTGTACCTTTTGGAAGCTGGTGACCTGTTTGGTTCTCCAACCGGATTCGAATAGCACGTTTTCCCTCTGGCAAGTACGACAGTATGTTTCTGGTTAACATTAAGCGGGAAATTGGTGGGTTTAAAACTCCAATCAAACAAACATATTTAGGACTTCGCACCTGTAGATACATTTATTCAACAGTGCAACAGTCTTTACAATTATATTTGTCTATTATTCTTACCAATTACTGTTGGAATATACAACTGCCATTTAATTGGAATACCCTAGAGCACGGCCTTAAACGCTAATTCACCAATCGATCATACGGATCACACAAGAGACATGCTTTGTTTTTAACAGTCTACCGGGTTTCTTCCCGGTTTCTGAATAAAACCACCGGCAAGGCCAAGGTTTCATGTAAGTGAAATAGCTTTGAATAAATCATCATATAAATAAATAAATAGCTTTCCTGTTGAGTATAACATTGCATATCTGTGGAAACAAAATAACCAGCCAGTGAGCTGCAAAACACTTGTAATTTGTGAATGGTAATACGTAATTAAACCGGATGCCATTTTAAGTATTATTCCGTCACTGCACTCGGGATACCCCGGAAATCCCCGAACGTTCACGAAGAAAAGAGTGGATGTTACCGTATCACGTACACACTGATAATAACAAGTCTGATTATGTATTTTCTCAGGGAATTTTAATACGCAATCTTGTTATCAAACAGACAGTGCTGTGCAGTACTAATTACCCAAATTGTTCATTGGAAATAAATATCCGTATATTTGTGACCACATAGGCCTATGTGCAATATATCAGCTTTCACTTTTCTGCCATTTGCATTGGAAGCCAGATTTAAGGTAAAGAACAAAACGTTTTTTGTGATATTGTGACGACAAGATAAAATAAAACACAGCAAATAAAAATCCGATAAGGACGAGGACCTGTTAAACTACAATTAAAAAACTAACACCAAAGTAAGAACAAATATCTTGATTCATTAATTATTTTTGGTACAAAATAGGACCATACTTTTTAAAAATAAAACCGGTAAATATTATTTACTCGTGAGCTTTCATCTGGTTCCTATTACTGTTTCAAATCAAATCAAGGCAAATAAGCCACACCAGTTAAACATCGATTATTATAGAATTAATTACGATAGCCGAAATTCAAGGTTATGTTATCGAATACACGGTCTAGATTCAAAGACTCTTGTCATGCAGGTTGGCTACGTTCTGTGAGTCTATAGTTATAAAACCTTGAAAATTGGGTGAAAATAGTCACCAAAGTGTATTCACTTTTGGCAAGTTCAGTGCCCGTTTGTTTTGTGACCTCGTATATATACATGCAAAGAACTTTACTAAATTTGGTACACACAGCTACATTAGACAGAATAGTCTGTGTTATACTCGAACAGCTCAAGGGTTGTTGGATGAGAGTCTCTGGTGCCCTGGTGCTCTCTGACCTAAGGGGCATCAGGAAGCCGATTTGTTGTGATGTCTTGTTTTACGTCTTGTGAATGTCATGTGGTATCTTCTGCGTTGCCAGTGTCGTTCGGTTTGGTTGCTTTCACCCATTGGTCGTCCCACGAATGAGATAACATTAAGAATGGCGTAAAACGCCAATCAAACAGACAAACAAACAATCAATACATTTACAAAATATCTAAGGTGTCTGGGAGAGTATGGGAATCCGTGTAGTAGTGCTTCCACACTCCTGTGACGTCACTCACCACACGGGGAAGTCCTCTCTGATGCGGATTTGCTCGGAGTTGGCTTTAAATAGACGCAGGTTATACCTTGCGAAAAATTCTACTGAAATTTCACTAGAAATAACTTGCTGATTATGGTTTGTATGGATCCATCAATAGTTGACTTCTGTACTAGAGCCAGTTAGTGTGGCAAGTGTGGCCGGAAACGAGATCACGTTAAAACATCACATTTGGAAAAGACGTGAGAATTGACAGCTAAAGAGGTCCGCCCCCATCGTGGCATATTTGGAATATCCTTTTCTCGCGTATCTTGTAATCTTTGAAGCTGGCTGAGGATGGGGTGTCCGTGTCAGTGTACCGTCTTGCACAGCTACTGTTGACGGTCTTATAAGGCTGCGGGTGTCCCCAACAAGCCACAATATCAAATAAGCCCAAAGAGTGATAAGCGTTTATCTCACCTGAGGAACTAGTCTATGTCAACTGGAAAGACGTTCTGACCAGCTGTTTTATTTACTCAAAAAGGACATACTGTGCTAGGCCTAGAATGCAAGCAAGCTCTATTTATTTGACAGGCTTTTTGCTACCGATTATCGGACTGCTGGCAATACCTTGTCTCTGTCGACCACCAAGTGAAACACCTCCGGAAAAACAACCTGTTGTCAATTTGAACAATGCTAATCAGGTAATTGGCGATGACCTCATCAACAAGTTATCTTCATATAAACTGAAATCTTCAGTGAAAAGGTTAAATTATTCCGTGTCTGAAAAAAGACAGCATATCAAAAAATATCGGGAGGAATTACTAAGGCAGAAAAAACTTGATTCCTTATATGAAGCGGAGTTAAATGTACCCACAAATGTGTTACAGCTTACTGAACCAGGTGAGTCCATTACTCTCTTTCTATCACTATCTTAATTACTTTTGGTATTGGTATTCTATTGCAAAAGAAATAGTTTGTCTTATTTTATAACCGTTCCTTCGTGGACTTATCATAATTTTGTGTCAAGTTTTAATATTTTTGTAAACATTTGAATGAAATGCATAAACAACGAAAACAAATGTTTATTAAAAGGCCATGTTATGTGAATGTTCGCAGTGTCTGCTCATTATAGTAAAATGACATTGTGCGCAATACTTTTAACGAGAGTTGAAGATGATATCGGCTCTGTAGAATTAGAATTAACTTGCAAGATTTATTTACAATTTACAAACGTTACAAATAGTTTAAGAAAAATAACCGTTACAGTCTTGTTTTAATCTAGTAAGTTAAAACTAAGTTGACAAAATAATTATGTCCCAAGGATTACATTTTGTTCATTACACTCGAACACTTTTATATCAACTTTCCAATATTAACAAAAATAAAACTTTATTCCCGCATGGATCGCTAATACCAGAATCTATTTTTGATTAACATGGTAATCAAACGAGTTGTGAGGCAACATATACATCCATATGCTGTAGATTTCAAAAATGCGTTTTTTATTTTGTCCAAGTGTGTGTCTATGCAATTGGTGGGCTGCATGCATGTACTTTATAGATGGTACCTCCGAAAAATGTGCATGGGTCGACCAACTATCCCTTAGAATCAAGAAATACTATTCGTAACTGACAACTATAGCAAACAATGCTTATTAAGGATTTGCCCTCTTGCTAAGGGCAGTGTGATTCAAGTATAGTCATGCTGAAAGGATTCGTGAAAGAATTGTACAACAAAGAAAACACTTTAAACAAAATTCCTGGTGTTCTCTTTCTTTTATGGAAGTTTATTTTTCTCCCTTCTTGTTTGTTAGAGGATTGATTTAAAAACTCATCGTGTTTATTCTGACATTTACAAAGTGGACACTTAGTTGCAGTTAATTGTTATTTAAGGAAAGTATAATAGCAAAAGGGTTAACGTTGATCTTCAACAATATGATGAATTATGTAAATTTATTGATAAAAGTAAAATGTTTACTTTTAAAAATATTTTTCTTTAAAAATGTAAATGTCCACTTTATTCCAAAACTGCTTCGTGCTAACATCCCTTCTTCATGAACAACGTTGCAGTAACTGATAATACACTAACTCGCAGATTTGTCCATTATAATCATCAGGCCTATATTCAAATCTGTGATTAAACTGAAAGTGTTTACAGCGTGTTCCTCATGAGACCTCATGCCTCTCTCTGTATTCACCTGCTGGTCGAGTGATAATGACAAAATCACACCTGGAACCACAACCATTAACACATGCACATATATTATCACACTGAACTTATATACACTTAAAGCAGAGATATTGAATAACTGATCGGCATAGAAAGGATGTTTGTTTTTGTGAAGTATATTTCCACTTTTTTTTAAATAGCAATATTGATATCGAATCTTTGCAAATTATTAGCCTAGAGCCGAAGATAGCAAGGCGATCATTTGTTGAGTATATTTATTCAAACTTTCAGTAAAATTGAACCTGGAGGACATATTACATCAGCGTACACCAATACAATAATACTACAGTACAGAAGTGTTCTATAGTTTAACTACTCGAAGACAACTGGAAAGACGTTTAAAAGAAGTTAGTTTCTGTAACTGTAGAAAAATAAACCTTCGATATGTAATATGTAATAATTAAGCTGCATACACAATTTCAGTTCAATCAACAAAAGTCTTTCGAAAACGAAGTGGTAAACTTTTTTCGCTACACACAGACAGACAGTCGGACAACCTACCGTTCCCTCTGGTTTAATCCATATTTAGTACGGACGATATCCCGCTCAATGATTAATTATCATCGCAAGAAATCCTGTCCGAATGTTCTAAGCATGTCATTGAATTCGAAAATAATATTCTAAATTTAATCTAAATCAGTTTCAATTATATATTTATTCACTATATTCTTAAAAGTATGATATTATGTACCGACAAAAAAAAAAACAAGTAAGTAAAGGTGGCCAGCTTAATTTAAGCCCCATTGAATATTTTCCCTGCCGTTCAACCAATTTAGCATAATGAATTAGTGAGTTCGAACACGTAGATTTGAGATCTTTAACGGTCCGTTCAAGCCAAACTGAAGATCAAACAATTTAACCAATTTATTGTAATTTATTATACCGTCTTTTTTACAGAATACACCCACTTTATCTCATTTTTGTGAAAGTAAATATCTTTATGTAATATATATTAAGTATATATACCGTTGGAGACAAAAAAAGTTTTCTTTCTCTACATTTATATAGCAAGCTAAATTTTCTTTCTTTACATTTATACAAAAATATATAGCCTATATTATATTTACATATTTATCATGACTGTATCGATTGTTAGTCACCACTTTTTGAAGGACCCCTTTCGGTTAATGCATGCCCCCGAATTAACACGTGTGTTGAATTCTATTTGTGTTTGATATCCGCATATACCTGCTATGATATTTTCTATAGAGTATGTGTGGGATGTTTGTTGATCCCTGTGGGGGGACATGAAGCTTAGTTTGGTCAAACAGCTATAGCAATAGTCACGTGTGTGAGGAACAACTATACAGGTCAACACGCGAAAATTGTTCTCCCAACACTTTCTTTATCTAATTATATAGCCAGCTTATGCCAGATTCAGCAGTGTTAGTTCTTGCTGGAATGCGGTCTTATTTTATATTGGACAGTTCAAATTGATTTCCTCAAACAAATGAAGAGGTTAGTTTATATCTGCTATTTTCTGCCGCCCAGAATGTAATGGTTTGTATGCGGGGGAGTGTGCAACGAGCCCCGCCAGTTCTCCACTGAACAAACCAAACACTATAAATATAAGAGAGAAATGTTAATCGGTTGACTGTGAGAACTGATTTGGGCGGATACCCCTATAGATACATGCTCCTCAAAGAACACGTTTAATGCGGGAAGACTCAATCATTTCTGCTAGTTATAGCTCAGAATGCTAGGAATGCTTGGCTGCTCGTTTGAACTGGCTTTCTTATAAACACTATAGGCTGTAGGGTCAGGGCTATTACCATCTGCTGTTTTTATTCTTACGTCTAATCGTACATCACATCCATTTATCAATCAAGCGCATGTATGCATTAATGATGGTAAAAAAAATAAGAAAGATATCGACATAAACAGAAAAAAAATAAACATAAAACATAGAAAAATATATTTATTATTATTATTATTATTATTATTATTATTTTTTTAAATTTTATTATTATTATCAAGTATTCCGATACAGTGGTTATGTCAATTAGAATAATCGCTCTCGTTCGATTCTTGTCATCGACGGAGATGAGCTTCGATGTCCCCAGCTTTGACTGGACACGCTATTTTACTGTATTTGTTAACTTACTTATCTATCGTGAGACCACCTGTAAACCAAGCTTTACTTAGTGGTTATAACTGAGTACAAGCTAGAAACCCACACAATCTTCTAATAGCTGACATATTGAAAATTTAAATGGATTAAACCCTCAATCTCAGAGATGAGATAGATCTGTGGACCATAACCGTGCACATAAGAAACGTTCAAGAGAAGTAATGCAGCTGTAAATACTGTGCATTCGTTCAGATAAATTTTGTGTGACACTTTTAATTGATATTATTGTTTTTACCGATTGCAGACGTTAATGAAGACGGTCGGGTATTCTTTGATCTGAACGTGGTACACCCGGAAGATCCATTCCACGAGACGACCGTGACGTCTGCAAGCCTTAAACTCTATCCTGTGGATGATATGAACTTTTCTGACGCTTTCCAGAGACCTCGCCGTGTCCAGCTTTATCAGTTACTGTCAAGCTCAACTGGAAATAGTCAACCCGAACGAAAATTGTTACACTCACGTGATCTGTTGACGTTGTCAAATGGCTTGGATGTTTTTGACGTCACCATGCTTGTGAGATATTGGTTACAGAATCCCAGTGGAAATCATGGCTTAGAAATAGTGTTCGATATCGGCTTGCAAAACTCTGGTGTAAATTTAACTTCAAGTAATTCCAAGCGAATAAAAATAAATCAAAATACCTTAAGTGAAGGCAAATTGCCATTTTTGACACTAAATGCGGAACATAGACACATTCTCGGCCGATCTAAGAGGGCCCCTAGAACATATGACTGTAAAAAAGGGGACGGGGAAAAAAGGTGTTGTCGTTTCCCTTTGTGGGTGGACTTTAAAGACATTGGCTGGGACGAGTGGGTGGTCGCCCCTGAAGGATACCAGGCATATTTTTGTGATGGCGCATGCCCAGACAGATATCAACCAGCAAATAATTTCGCTGGAATTAAATCTATTTTACATATGTTAAATCCTTCCGCGGTACCTGGGCCATGTTGTTCGGCTACAAAAACTGAGAGTCTCGATCTACTCCATTACGATGAGAACGGGAATTTAGTTGTCAGTCAATACGCTGGTATGGTTGTACAGGATTGTAAATGTTCCTGATTTGGACAAATATTAGCATTGTGGCATAACCATTGCCTATAGGGATTAAAAACACATTTTGTAAAGTATGTGTAGCATTGTGTTTACTAAATCCAGTGGTCGAAGAGTCTATAAATCTCAACGGTATCATACCAGTAGAATTCAATGAAACCGAACCTTCGTTTTTATTACCATCCAAATAATAATTTAAGGAGTTGTCTTTGTCCAGTCGTAGTCCTTTGTAAGTCTTGTACTATAACAAATAAAAAAATGAAAATCTAAAAATCATATTTCCCCTCAAAACGTTATGTCAACGGGACTGTGTTTAATCAGTGACGAAGTCACGTGACCTATGTTACCAAACATGGCGGCTGGACAAGAAAGGTTTTTTTATCTCTCGTCGCAATTTTTATTTATTTTTGAAATAACAGATCAGATAAAACCAAACCAGAAGAGAGCATTTAGCAACAGTTCCCGACAAGCTGGCGCATGGTCGAACTGTTGCATCACATTAAATGGTTGAGATTTTGGCAAATTAGTTGGCGAGTAACAGGCGTGTTCAAACGTTGCTCTTCTTCGTGTTACGTGTATGTAATAAGTATTTAAATGACTTGATAATTATATATTTTTCGGCCATAACTTCGGGAAGGTAACGAAACTGAATTTGGACTGTGATTCAATACCTATATTTTATTTATATCTGTGTAAATACGACGGTGTAACCTCTATCTGAAAAGAAGAAGTTTTATTTATTTATTGTGTATATTTATTAGCAACATTTGTATATTTTAGTTTCCTTATTTTTGTATCTAGTACACAACTTTGATATTTATCAAAATCCTGCTCAAGTTCCTATTGTATATTGTGTCTTGCCGGACAAAAACTGTTCCAAATGAAGTGCTAAGTGAAGTAAAGACTTTGCTCTAATAAAGAATTAAATGTAAAGAATTTATTGTAGAAATACATTGTTTCGTCTTCCTTCTTCATTTAACGAGTGTCGTTTAAGTTTAAAGTAAAAGGCCATCACAAATTTATGTACGGTGAAATTGAAAGATCTTGATGAGTAGTGTCACAAAATAGTCAACGCCATTTTCTGACGTTAAGTAAAACAACCAAAAAACATTCTGGTGTATGGTGGGTAATTGGGACCAAAGTTCGGCCAATTTGATATCGCACACATTTACACTTGTAAATAGGCATTTAACTGGTATTTAGCTTTGTATATTGAATACCGATCTGCAAAGCTAAACACAAGTTGAAATCATATATTCAACTGGCTTTCGTCCTATATTATTATTTAGTGGCCTTGGACTGTTAATCATACAAGTTACTGGAGCGGAGATGTTGACTGACGATGAGCAATACCGCCACCCGGTTACGTAAGATGGTTTGTATTTGCAATATACCTGATACAGATCAAGAAAGAGATGTGTTTTCGGATGTGTGTGAATGATTTTTGGAGTCTAACATTTTGGTTAACATCTTTCAAATTTCTTTTCTGAAACCTTTGTTTCTTAAATTTTCGTCTGGTAACACATTAGCGAAATGCAAGTTTTTGATTAAGGATGACAAATGACGTATCCATTGAGTTTTTATATATAATTATACATTTTTGTATAAACGAAGAGAAAGAAAAACTTTCTTGCCTCCAGCGGGATTTGAACTCGTGTTGCTCTCGAGGCTGTTAGTACCAGTGTTGTGCCAATGTGGATCTATCGGGTACAAGAAGGCGTTTGGTTGGGCTCGGGAATGCCTAGGCGGTAAGGATGTCAGGGACATAGATGGGCTTGGCTGGTTTTCTAAAAAATTAATAAGCTCTGTAATTCTCGATCGCTTCTCCTTGACTCCCGGGTAAACGCTTGAAACTCTGACGGTACGTTTTGATTATCTGTCTGTCGGTTTTGGACTAAAGCTGGCATTTAACATCTATCTATACCACCATCGCTTATTCTATAGTGTACGAAGAGCCATGTACAATCCACCTTACAATTTTATAACGTGGGCTTTGGTGGCCCTCGTCAACCGTGTACAAATTTTAATGACAAACGGCCAGCAAAATGCATCGATACACGCAGGGAAACTTCCAAGAGTATAATACTGTACGATACTAATCATCAATAAATCTAAACGTGGAAAAAAGGTAAAAGGATATTTGCTACTCTTCAGAAAATGATAAATACATTTTCTCAACTTTCGCAGTGCATCTTGGTTTGTGTGTGTTTTGAACTATTTTCTGAACTTCTACTTGCTGAGAAATATTTTTGTAATAAATGCTTAAGGAGTTCTGTATAGGAAGAGAGAACACTACCATCCGTGTTCCTCCTCATTTACATAACACAAGCGCGTGTTTGTCTTCGAACAGTTTTACCATGCATGTATACCTGTTTCGATATATACTGCTGATATGGTCAATGCGAAGATGTAGGAAGGTGTTTAGCATCGTGTTTTGAGTTCTGTCCTTGTTCTTCTTCATTTTATTTCATTTCATTTCATTTTATTAACCAGAAGTATGTTTAAATACAATAAAACATCATCATTTTATAAACTTGTCATTTGGTTATAAATGTATGCATTTATAAG
>JAVFBZ010135713.1:0-22841 GCA_032466195.1 Katharina tunicata
CCCCCCCCCCCCCCCCCCCCCCCCCCCCCCCCCCCCCCCCCCCCCCCCCCCCCCCCCCCCCCCCATTTCCTACACTCCCAATAACCATGCATACTGCCTAAGAACGGAGGTAACCTCATGGCAAAGGTATTCCCTTAACCGCTGACCAAAGAGGATTTATACTGGATTATACTGGTCGAAGGTCCCGAAATGTCTTTTAACTTACGTGTTAAATAAATCTTCATAACGTACGTCGCTGGAATGCTTATCCCTTGTCCCAAAGTGTTGTTAGATTAAGGGCCTTAGATGATTGTCCGATGAGGTCAATTGTACGCTCAGAGCTTTCTCTAGGAGATTTGGTCTTATTAACTGTACCTTGTTTCTGCAGCTATATAACACAGATGCGTCAAGTTTATCTCAGTGCTAGATGGTCATTTTGAGAAAATTTTTGTCTATCCCCGCGAAGTATCTCTGGGATTTTTGTGTTAGACTTAACTGTTGGTTTTGTGTGCATTAACATGTGGTCACCTCTGTTTCTGGCACTTTTTTCACAATTCGTCGTACGATAAAGTAAAAAGAAGAAAACTATGTGTATCTTAATTATATACACATAAAGGTGACGTAATGTTTTTGGTTTAACGTCCAGTTTTTCATTTTGTTTAGTGATACCTGGTTTGTGAACTATATCACACTGTACAGCTGCAATTGTTAACATTAAGGTTTCTAATTATTAGGACTTTCTTGGCAGTTATCTATCTTATTTCTAATAGAACCATTGTTTAAAGAGTATAAAAACGACATACCTTTCAACTTTGCCCAAATGACTTGAGCATGCAAAAACCGACGCAGTCGTAAATCCTAATATATTTACCAACTTAAGTAAAATTGTAACTGTAGAATTATAACCGTATTAAATTCATAATTTGGAAATAACTTTTTTGAAAAGCCAATACTGTATTGAAATATAAGATTCCATTAAAATCTCCTTACTCGTTTTCCAAGTCGAGTTTTTAATGTTGCTATGCTGGTGATTTCAAAAATGATTTGCAACCAAAAAAAATTGTTACTTAATATATATATTTTTTTTAAATGTAAAAGCATGCCGTATTTACAATTCTTTAATCGCATGATAAAATCTCCAAATAATCCTAAATTTGGGTTAAAAACTTTCCCAGGTTTATATTAAAGTTTCCTGCTCAAAACGATAGACATTAGAAGAAGAAGTGGGTAGTTATTAATAGTAACTCTTCAAATCGTTCTAAAACAAAGCGCAAAATGCAAATGAGTTCACAAAGTGGACTGGAATTCCGACTCCATCAGACGATACACATTGACGTATGCGGTTTCAATATTTTTGTTTATTCTGAAACGGTCGTTAATCATACAAGGATTCTGGTTTTTAGATATACTATATTATTGAATCACCAGACCCTAATGTGTATCTTTGAATGGAATCCCTTGTCAGCCCATTAGTGATATGAATGCTGTCAACTGAATTCTTTTCGTAGTATTTTTGGATGGATTTCAAGTTCTGTTTTTTAACTCTCAAGGTGCTAATTTTATGCAAATATGCTTGTTTCACACTTTGTCCTTTATCGAGCGAGTTAATCCGTTTCTTAAACACAATGTGTTTGTTACACAGTATAAATAATCACATAATTAAGGTCGCCAGTTTGAGGGTAAAACCTTGCTATGCTTCTTTCTTGCACGCTGCAAGGTCTCTCGGAAGACACAACTCTCGCGAGATCACGTTCTACAATTTGCAAACTTCGTGTTTTCCAACTGTCTTTGCATTTCGTGATCGAGTTAAATTGATATTGTAGCCCATGAGCAGTTATTGCTAACACAAGTTCTTGCCAGCGTGAAATACTTTGCCATCGTTTCTCGCAGACCGCCAAACGACACGAAGCATTAATATCGCACGTTAATGTCACAGTTTATAGAAGGACAATACACACTTAGATGGCCGGCTGTTCACATGCATGTACCGTGACAGAATTAAACAACATCTGTGTTCAAAAAGTTTTCCCGATAGGACGTTATTGCTGTATGCACGACAATCTCAAACATATATATTTTTTTTTTCTTCAGCGCTATCGACTTATTTATATTATAAATATACGTAAAAAGCTTACATTTTATTAAATATGTAGGTTATATTTTGTAAAAACGTTTTTGCTGAACTGTGTGGACTATCTTTGTTATATAAACTTGTATTAAAAACAAGTAATTTAAAATGGTTTATTATGAACATTTTGTACACAACAAAATGTTCGAGTTGTGCAAAACCTGTTAATTTGATTGGTATTTAACGTCGTACTCAATGGTATTTCACTTCGTCACAGTATGTTTGTAAGTCTGGAAATAGATTGTACATTTATTTCAATTTTTCTTTTCCCTGATGGTATTTTTTCTGTTTTATTTTCTTTGTTTTTTCTCAATAACAGTTACCCTAAAAGAAAATTGCACTTGACACCGTCTGGGGTATCGAATGTGGGCCAAGTCCTATTTCTAGTATTGTTTGCTACCACACGCGGTGTGGCCTTCTAGGTCATATAAGTAAAAATAAAGTTGGATCGAGTGTATACTTTTATGCTTAATAGTCAAATATATCAAAATATGTGAAGATCACGTTTGGCAATTATGTCATATATTCTAAATCAGTTCCAGGTAGAATATTCATTCGACTAATTAAAGCCGATAAATAATCTCATGCTCTAGATAAATTCTCAGAGACAAGTTTCTAAATAAACCTGAATTTCGAGTTGTTCTGGATAACCTATAAGCGCATCTCGAGAAAAGGCTATACATGTAGCATGTATATTGTGAAGATATATATATATATATACAATAAACCTATAAACAAGTCTTTAAAACGTGTTTTATAAAATGTGATGTCTCGATAACTTAAACTTTTGTCAACAAAGGTAAATCGTTACGTTTTGACACGTCCTACATGATTGACTGTGTATGTGCAGAACAGTTTAAATAAAAATTTAAATTCAACTAGAGTTTTTAAAAAATATCTGAGTTAGTAGCCTCTCTCTGACTGAAAACAAAAAACAGTTTGGTTGGGTGGGAGCTTCCTGTGCTCTGGTGCTCCCCGAGCTAATGGGCATCAGACGACCGGTGTGTTGCGGTGGCCTCTTTTTCGACTTGTAAATTAAAATCAGTGTTGTCTGGGTTGCCAGTGTCGTTTCGACTTCACCCATTGGGCTGGCACGCCGTCAAATGAGTGAAATAAAGTTAAGTATGGCGTAAATCCCCAACCAAGGAAAGAAACAAACAAACTTCAATCTGTTTGAATTGAGCTATTTAATACTTCGCGGTAAATATAATCATGTAAAAATGTAGAGCAAATGTGTTTCAACAGATCAAAATTAAAGATAAGACTCCAAAGTGTCCAGTTTTTATGACTCCGTGGAAGCAGCCCCAAATCTCAAAAGATAGTTAAGGAAAAAATTATACAAAAGAAAAAAAAAGAAAGGAAACTTATTCGGGTTTTAAAGACACGTGCTGCCACGATGTAGGAGGACCACTTCACTTTTCTGTAGCTTCATCATGTTTTTAAGCTAAAATACAGCTCAATGTGTACTGGAAGCGCCTAGGAGATTGCATAAAATCGACCTTCAAATAGGCGAGACATGTCGCTGATATCACCAGCCTGTCCCTTCTAATGTTTTACTGCTTCTTTTTTGGACAGACCAGACAAACATATTTTACACGGCTCATCGTGTTTCACAACTTCCCGAGAATATCTGACATAACAAAAGTAAAATCAGAGTGTAAGAGTTTTAGCTTTTAAGGGTGGGGTTATGTTTAGTTGTGCCGCCTCGGATGGACAAAAAGTTTACACTGATAAACATCGGGAAATCCCCTGTAACAACAAAGTCTGTGTTCAAGTCACCCGTGTAAGGCCTCGACACCTGCGAGGCACGGCTCACGTTGGTGTTACGTCGAAATGAGCTGACATTAGGCCTTGACACCTGTAAATCATGGTTACGTTGGTGTTACGTCATAATGGACTGTTTGTGGTGAAGCTTTACGTCTATGTAAACGCAATCCGAGCGCAAATGAGCTGTTTATCTGTTAATGCGGAAAACTAAACTATGTAGGCCTTGATTGCATAGGATGCTCTGACAGCATACCGCTACTACAAAACTTCACCTTTAAAAACCTGCCGGTTAGACGAAATATGACCCAATATATTGCATCTAAACTTTTCAAAATGGATTCCACATTAATTCTATCAGGATTATCTAGGATGAAAATCCCGAATCCCAACTTCAGTGCATGCACATTTTAAAACTAAAACAAAGCACAGACATATATTCAATGGACTTCATGTTCATGTTTTCGTTTAAAAGTTTACTCATATATCAAAATTACTACAAAGGTATACAAACAACTTTTCAAATCACTGCAATGTTACAAACTAAATTGTTAGTATGTTGGCTACCGAACAGAATTAAACAACAATGTAACCGTCTGCAATACATTTACGGTACCCCAAAAAACGATTGGAAATTTCTAGATGATTTTAACAACATCTGCATATGTTGGGAAACATAGATTTTAAACAAGTGTAAGAATAAGCCTGGGAAAGGATAAAAAAAACCTGGCGTCCGTAAGCTACAATTGTATAAGTTCAGAAAAGATTAAATTTTCCAAATTCCTAGCTGTTTCGAAAATAAAGGTTAATCAGTAGTCTGAAGACATCATATTTGATATTATATATTAAGGTTTATGTATGTGATCAACATCAGGAATTAGTTGATATTCAAATTGCATTTCTTTTGCAAACGGCGAAAATAATACAATTAACGAATAAATATAATACAATTGATTGTTCTGGTCCTTCCGTAACAGTAACGTTCTGCTTCCTGAAAGACCTCTTAGCAAATCTCCCAAATCTCAGACAAGTTCATGTTGACATCACTACACTTATAACAACACCATATAAGGGCAAGAGCAATCCAACATACTTGGACAAAACTCATTGGCAAACAGTTCAAATTTGCTTTGTGGCGAACACGGATGATTTTGGCGCGGCTTATTGATATTTCGGTGTCAGAGAATTAAGAAATCTGAAGCATGCGTCAATTTTTCGGTTATTTATAAAGCTAGGACGACCATACAAGTTGTGATGAGATGCTAAAGTCAGCCTAAACTTAAATGGAACGCTAATAATAAACTCTGATATGCTGAAATAAACAGGATCGACACACACTGAAGTAAGCACAAATTCAGGCCTGTTACTAGAAAGGGGTTGCGGATGCGCTGGATTCCTAGATTTTTTTCTCCAGATAAGTTTACTTCTATATTGAGCCTACGAAAAACTTCAACTAATTACATATAACATCGTCATTTACATCATACTTCTCCATATAGCATGAATCATCTAATACTTTAAATGCTGGCGAGACCATTGGTTTTTTTTTTAAGTTGTAACATTATGGGACACAGAAGGCTATATGTTATCAGCTGTATGAATGTAAACAGTGTTAGCACTCAAACCTGGCATATTTATTCTACCTGTGAATGGCAAGAAGCAAATGTGACATGCATCACGTTTTTTAAATCAATTACATGTCGACAAAAAAATCAAATCAGTGAATGTAATCCTAGGTATGTTACGTAGATAAACCTGAATTGATCTTTCCTAGCATATGATTGAACCAGTTGCAGACTGCAAACATACCAGGCGAATCAACTCTGTTGGCATATTTGTACGGTCAAATAGAAGGAAAGCTAATCTGAGACAAAATAATATAACTGCAATACGTCTATCGATTTGAGACAAGGAGAAAGATTGAGTACAACGTATTTAATATTAGCTCAACTAAAGTTTGATCATAATTGATACCTCATACATCCCGTATAGAATGTAGGAAGAATCCACATGTCAAACCACGAGGCGGGATGGGGTGGAATTTTAACGGTGATCTGGAAATTCAAATATAGAAGTATAAATTGCTTCATTTTTTATTTTCGTTCATGAGTAACGACCATATGTAATACTGTTGAACCAAAAGCGAGCCAATTCATTTAATCAAAGAGACGGCACTGATAAAATTTAGCCCTAAATGATATAACAAATGACAAATGTTTTAATTGTCTGGTGCAGATTAAATTTGTTTGCACTTGGGTGTAAAGTGTGAATGTTAATGTCATCTGTACAGGCAAGACTCTAAAGTTTGTTTTTTTGCAGAAAACATGTTTTAATGGGATTATGAAGTTAAGAAGAACACAGAGTTGCAGAAATGTGTAGTTAGATGTACGATCATAATTCCAGGTTATCATGGTGTTTAAATGTGGACTAAACGTAGCGAGCTTCGATATGCAGACATTCATCATAGGATACTTGTGATAATTACATCTTCTGTGAATCGGCATGGTTTATCTGGAATACACATAACTTACAACAACGACTGCAGATACGGCCCTACATAGATTTTCATCCAGTTATTTATTGGCATCTATTCAGACACCAAAAGAGATTTTGAACTAGCAAAACAACTTAAAGCTGGAGGTTTTAGAAATTGATCAGTAGGGTTTCTTCAGTGAACGCGGAAACCGCAGATTAGCTAAGGCTCTTAACTGGGACGAAGCCGGCTTTATGTTCAAATAAATCCGGCCCAAAGAGATTAAGCCTGGCGGATAGCGTCACAAAGACGTATTGAAAGGAGGTTTTTCTGCAAGTTCGGCTAAAGAGTCGTCCACAGCAGATCTCGGTGGGTGTGTGGCTGGAAAAAGTAACGGCTCTTAGATAAGTTTGTCACGGCAATGAGACGCATGTTCTCAAGACCTGCACCGGAAAAATCCATTGCTCCCAGCAAGTAGAAATCCAAAAGGAATGTCCCCAGATATGGTGTCCCGTGAATCAGTAGACAGGACTCCTTGTGGCTTTCATGCCGCCTGGGTTAGAGCTTCCCATGTAAGGTTGATGGAAGTTAAACTGGTGCAGAAATGACACATGCGAGAAATTGTGACAGGCTAAAGGTGAAAGGAGTGAAAAAAAGTGGCATGTAGAGCCTTGAGATGTGAGAAACTTACACTAGAAACAGATTAGTTATCATAGCAATAAATATGTTCAAATTAATCTTCAACGAATCCTGTGTGAAATTAATGAACACTTTGGGAGAGAGGAGGGTCCGCGCGGAGTGAGTGGGGTTGCACAGGTCACAATTTCAAAAAAACACTTATGACGTTGACCACGGCAAATTTCGAATACAATAGTTATTTATTGATTTATTTAAATAAAAAAAATAAAAAAATATATATAAACAGATTTTTTAAGAAACGAAAACTATAGACAAATAGAGAACAATTTTAGAAACAAGTAGCCTCCTACTCACAATTCTATCACGGGCTACTTTCAACGTAACTCTATCAACCAAGTCGACCTCACTTAAGCTTTATTCGCGATGTGTGAAATAGGCTTTTGAAGATTGTAAAAACATTGATTAATAGTATACAAGGTCGCAAAACATTTACCCAAAATGTGTTTAGCCTGAGATTATAAACCCTTATTAAGCTAATCAAAACTAACCCCAAGCAAATAGCTTATTATTTATTCATTCCGTGTTAAATCGTATTTGTCAGATTTGGGAAAGTCATTATAAGTGCCCAAATCAACATTTGTGTAAGCAATACGGAAGGCCTGAAACACTGTACATATTTGGTACATCAAATTAGAGCCAGCCGAATTAAACAGAACATGTGTTAAAGGCTAATCGACTTTTATTGATAAACATTTTGTCAAGAATGAGAGGAACACAATTTGAGATTCCAATGTAAAGATTTCCGGAAAACATGTTCTATAGTTTTGTCGATTTCAAAATTGGTAGTATTCGTCGTGTTGATTTAAGTGATGGACTTATTCTGTAATATATTTCTGGGTTCCAGTGGAAATGCTACGCAAGCTGCTCACAACACAACATTTTATTTTAATGTCTGTCCCTCTTGGGCCGGTTATTCAAAACGTAGGTAGCATAACGGTCCGCTAGATGACGTTGCGTCACAAAGATATTGACGTCATGCCATAATAGAAATCCATTGTTACGTCATCTAAACCTGACGTTTAGCTGAGAGAGCTTTAAGCAACCAGCTCTTTATAACTGAATGGAATCTACTTCTACAAATATACATAAATCCGAACAGTTTAATGAAGAATAAGTCTGGAAATTATGTTCCAAAGTTCTGTTAAGTTTGGAGGCAGATTTATATCATCTGATGCCATTGATAAGTTCTCTTGTTGTTATATTTATTTTCACCGTAGTCTGCCACGTTGTGTTTTACTCTGACTATCATTATTGTTTGTTACCAATTCTGTGTGCTCTCACTAAAGCTTGTGTTATCAGTCTTCTTGGTTGTTTTTTTCTTTCTCTGTGTTAGAAAAATGTGTTGTTGTTAATGTCATTTGTTTTCTTTATACTTTATGTTCTGAAAAAAGGGCCCCTAAAAGAAGCCATAGTTCAAATTTTGTTTTTATTGCTGGTGGGCATTCGTCTTCGCTGCAATCATCATTGCTATTGTCATTATCGTACTGTGACGAAACAGTTCATCTCTATTGCTTATTGGCATTGTTGGAATTTTTTTCTTGATGGAAAAATTGTGTTGTTAATGCCGTTTGTTTTCATTATAGTTTATGATTTAAAGAATTCCTCTAAAATATGCAATAGTTTATATTGTTTTCAATGTTGATGGACATTCGTCTTCGCTGTCATCATCATGACTTTTGACATTATCGTACTGTGTCAATAAAGTTCTTCTTTATTGCTTATTGGTAGTATTGTTGGCTGTTTTTTGTTTTTCTGTTGTTGAAAAAATTGTGTTGTTAGTGTCATTTGTGTTCAGTATAGTTTATGTTCTAAAGAATGCCTCTAATAGAAGCTATAGTTGTGTTGTTTTAAATGTTGGTGGACATTCGTCTTTGCTGTCCTCATCATGACTTTTGTCATTATCGTACTGTGTCAATAAAGTTCTTCTTTACTGCTTATTGGCAGTATTGTTGGCTGGCATATTGATTTGTTCTTCTTTGTTGTCAGTATCCGTGTCAATGGATTCGGGATATCTATTGATATACTTGGCACCGAAGTCAATCGATGTATGATATTGTCTGCGAGTGGAAAGGTCAGGGACCAAATACAGTCTTACACGACCTTGAGCATCTGTCACTGATTTTAATTTCGGCTGTTAACATAATGTTAAAGACATAATTCCTGAGGCTGCAGTGTAATCCTCGTAGCAGATGATCCAGTCGTCTTAAAAATTCATAAAACGGTATTTCTTAGGATTGGCAGCAGAATTGAGCA
The DNA here is from genome assembly GCA_032466195.1 of Katharina tunicata. NCBI lineage: Eukaryota > Metazoa > Mollusca > Polyplacophora > Chitonida > Mopaliidae > Katharina > Katharina tunicata. The sequence continues at coordinate 9,297 of JAVFBZ010135713.1, forward strand.
GAACAAGGAACAAAAAGATTAAATTTAATCTTTGTTCTATAGAATAACCTTCGATAGTTGCCAAGTAGATATTAACGCTTTTAATCTTAGAGGACACATTATGGCCAATGGGTCACATTTAAGTCACTCCTATGTCAACAATGCAAATAGAACAATGGAGGCATTTTATCAGGTATTTAACCCATATTTTCGGCATTTGTTGATGTACATAGATTTGTTAAATATAGTTGGGAAGGAGTTTTTAAATATTTATGTATTTCAGTTCGAAATAAATGTAGGTAAATATAAGACGATTAAAGACATCCCTGAGATTTCGAACCAAAAAATGAAGTAAATAATTGAATTGAAGGGAATGTCCTAGCACGCAACCTACTTTTTCAAACTATTTGCATTACCAATGTACGTTTTATTTGGGCAGGGCAATACAGATGTTTGTATAATGTATAAGGCCCTAAAATTGAGATGTATCATAATAGCGTTGTTGTGTTCAGTGTTTTGCTACTTCTTAGTTACTTATCTCAACTTTGGTGAAAAATCCATATGAATCCGCCAAGAACAAATAATTTGACGTGTATTCTTGTCAAAACCAAGATGACATTGAGAGATACAAATAAGGGCCACTGTTCAGAGAAACGTATGTTAAAGCCAAAGAGTGAATAGCTCCGTGTATTGTTAAAATAGAGAGAGACGGGAAACTGATAGCGCTTTTAGGGTAAACTGAAATATTTTTGTATAAGCTTTCGTAAACGTGTAGGTCTAATTCACTTCTTTATACCAGTTTATCCTAAAAGTGCTACAAGTCTCCTCTCTTTCCTTTTGTTACATAGTACAATATATCTCAGAGAGTACAGTCAAATCACACAAAGACCATATCGTCAAAGACGATTCGCCCATAGCCAACAATTAAATCTCAGTTGATTATTTCGCAATAAGTTATCTCACAGCAGATAGAACCAAGACACGGCACACTTTTTCAACTACACACGCAATTAAGAAAATATATCTACCTTCTGCCATGGTAAATCTTTGGCAGGTGTTGTTTTGTTAATCCCAATTCCCTTCTTTCATATTGCTCAATCACATAAATAATTAAATATGATTAATTGCAGGTAACTGAACTTCTTATCTAACTGAAAAACGCTGGAGCGGTTAAATTTTCACAAGAGGACGTCTACTGTATTACAACGCCCTCTCGATAGCCTACAAATGCTGTCTATAATATTATTCCTTGTAGCTATGGTAATCATGGGGCCGTACAATGAAGATGCATCTGATCTTAATAAAACGCTATATATGCTTGTGCCGAGGGTTACTATAAGCAACTCGAGGCGTCGAGGAGAAATGTTAGATATATACCATGTAAAATTAGAAACAATATGGCAGCCATCTGTGTTTAGCTCAGTCAGACTATGAGTACAATTGCCTGAATTACCTCAAAATTGTCAACACAGAAATTTTCTAATAGACAAGTGTTAACCGGTAACAAAAGTAGGCTACTCTTCACTATAGAAAAAACAACAACATCTTTACAAGACGATTAACCAAACTATGACCAACATTAAGAAAACATCGATCTAGTTCAGGCCGGCGATAAACTCTACCTACCAAATTGTGATTTTCTAAACTTGTATATGTACAACAAGATCCGTGTTTGTAGTTAAACCACCCTCTTCTATTATCTTCCATACAACACCACATATTGATTATGTAACAGATGTTTCGCGTGAAGCCAATCTGTTTCACTGGACTAGATATAGCTGGTCAGTGCATCATCAGTATGATTGGCCTATAATGCTTAATATATCAAAAATATTGACAGCTTATGGTATATTTGTGAAGTTATGTTCCTCGAAGTTGATGAATCCTTCCCTTCAAATGCAAAATATGTTTTTACGAAACAGAGTTTCCTGGATGAGGGGATTATCGGGGGATACAAATCGAAGGGTTAACCCAACATCAACAGCTTTAAAGACAGGAGACTCGGTTATCGATTTGAAAGCAATAAAAAGGGGAACAAGTGGCCTGCAGCTGTAAAAACACAAGCCTATCGATAGCATATGACCGAAAGAACGTGCCAATATACATATAATACACACATATAATTTTCTAAAGAGAAATCACACTGGCACAGGGATATTGATTAATTAAAACCGATAAATCATCTCATGTTCTAGATAAATTCTCAAGGACAAGTTTCTAGATAGACCTGAATTTCGAGTTAAAATTCTAAAACTAAAATTCACTTAAGATGATGTGCATTACCTGAATAAAGTTGTTTATATATATATATATATAAAAAAAACGTGATTTCGTGAAATATTTTATTATTTTGTATTCTACAAAATTTCTAACAATTATGTAATATGTAATTCCTGCATTAGGCCTGTACATGTTCACCCACATCTCGTTAATAAGGTACAATGAAAAATTATATAGACATGCTCTCGGAGAATATCTATAGAATATGGTATGGTTCTCAGTTGTTCGTTTATATATATAAAGCAACATCGCTGTTGTTTTGTTTATCTCTGCAAATATAAACTTGCTCATAGATCGCGAAAGACAAATATGTACTATGGATTGGAGCAAAATCAAAAATGCATCGGAATAAAAACGGAATGTATTTCCAAAGAAGGTAATAATGACTGGGAAAATGTTGTCTAACAGGTATTTCTAAAGAACGGAATTCTGAGTTGAAAACTATTGTCTGATGGGATTTCCGAAGAATGGAATAAACATTGTCTAGGATTTAAAAAAAAAAAATATGAAAAGAGTTGAAAAATATTATTTACAGGGATTTGCATTTTCGTTGTTATTCTATCTTCGTTGATGGAGGCACGAATCAATTGAGTGTTTCTTCTAAGATTTACAGTCAATAACAAAAATAATTTACTAATTGGCTAGAAACAGAAGGTTCCATTACCCCCCGACAGGAATAGTAGTTACTGAGTATACATCTAAACAATGAGGTATCCAGTCAAAACGGCCCAAGCCAAAATGGCCTCCAGCCACAACGCACCAATCAGTCATAACCGCCCCACTTTTTCAGTCAAAACGACCACAGTCTATTTCATTGTAACTGTATTATCACCAACCAGTGTGTTTTGTTCTATTAATTTGCTCTTTTTCTTATTTTATTTTAAGAAAAGAAGGCGTCTGACAAAATTCCACATACATAATTGTACATGTAACGGTTTAATGATTGCAAAGACTATGACTATAATTCATTAATATTATTAAAGTAGTTTATATATTGTCAAAATTATTTAATTAAAATTTCAAAACTATGCATTGCGCATGGGATTAAGGCCGTGCTTATATTAACCATCAATTAGACCGTATTATATATTTAATCCGCTTAGATAAGCTGCATGTGGGTCACCTGTGTCTGGCATTGTTTTGGCCATTACAGACACGGGCAACTTTTCCCAAAAGCTTTCGTTTTAGTTTTGAACTAATCATATATTTTTACAGTTTATTCTGGTTATTTAAAAGAGACAAAACACATAAGAAAATTTTTATAATGGCATATCATCTCTACAGCTGAAAAACAGTAAATTTTCATGTTTAAAAAAACTTTGCGATTGGTTTTTAACAAATATAATAAAATATAATTCTGTACATAATCAAAAATAATTTGTTATCTTCAATAGTGAAAACGACAATTAGGCATCATTGATCGACATCAATTGATCGATGTCGATCAATATGTTCTCGCTAGATCAAACCTCTCTGACTAACAGTAAATTACAAACGATTTGGAATATAAACTAGTTCATATATTTAATTATTGAAATAACATTTGAATCAGGGATGTTTTGACTTTGAACATGGGGCCGTTTTGACTCAAGTTGTGGCCGTTATGGTTAGGGCCGTTTTGGTTTGGGGCCGTTATGACCTGTATTCCACAGCGATTAGAAGACATATATGGACAAAAGTGGCCCTCTATGCAACATGACAGTTCAAGATATGATATTTCTAACCACTACAAACATAATTTAGGATGTGAATTATATTTATAACAGTTTACTATGGCCATAAAATACAGAACTGCACTGGCGAAATTCTTTGCATATACAGCCGTTTTGTTTGTCAATGGTAAAGTGAGCCTGAGCACAGTAAACATCAGTTTTGAATAATGGTTTTTGGAGTGAGTGGATAACTTCCAGTATTTTGTTGTATCCAATATTGACCATTTCATTGTGTTGTTGTCTTTCAATTAACTATTATTCAATAAATATTCATAATCAAAACCGTCCCAATTCTACTTCGTTATAATTTGTAATAAATGCCAGAACATTTGTTTGGAATTGATTCCACAGAGATTCATTCAGAACAGGTCCCTTGTAAAGTCTCAACATAGAGATGACCTCGTGAAGACCAGACTATGTAAATATACCACCGCGGTTCAGCCATTTAGCTTTGACTAAGACAAACAATTTGCTACATTATGTCAGATAAGAAAGATGTTTAATACTTCACGATAATGTATCCTTGGTGTACAACTACATATGTATTCAGGCATTTGGCCTCACCAAGTGAGAATGCATAAAGATTTATTAAATATATAGGAAATCTAAAAATGCAGCAACTTTATCTCTGGGGGAAAGGAACGTACAGTTAAAGTAAAGATAATCTAAAACAAATTCATTCCAATTGACTTTACTCAATTCCAAACCGCCAACAACTGTTACCCTAGAATAATAAGAACTCTAACATATGCAGTTCTAAAATATGGATACTTAAACTACCAATGAATGGAGTCTTACCTATGATTCGTTCCCGCTTAGTTCCTTGGTTAACGTTATGTATTTTGTTCCCTCGCCTAGGTTTCATAGTAGCTGTTGGTATAACAGCGGGCTGGGCGAACTCCTCACTGGCATCAAATCGTGAAGGGTCCTTGTTAGATGGTTCACTTTTTGGCGGCATCGTTTCTAGATATTCACCACGCATTATCCATTACGTACGTCCCCGAGAAGTAACAAGGTCGTTGATAAACATTGCTAGTGTCCTTGTACATACAGTTATCCCCGTTCATACACTGGAATTGTATGCTGCTGAAACTGAACTCATTCATAACCGTTTTTAACTGATAACAACTAGCAAGCTTCTTTCCTACGAAAAATTAAACGAAATCTGTATGCATTAATTAACATATAACCTGGGAAATATGAACTTATAGTTCATGTATAAAACTATCCAAAGCACATTTTACTGGTTTCGTTTGCAAAACAGTGAAACGTTGTTCCCAAAACTTTCAGTTGTAGAATTTCCCAGTTAGGAAACCATCTATTCAGAATGGAGCAAATGCTTTCTTGGTAGATTTTCGTTTCTCTGTCACAACTGATGTTCTTTGTCGTTTGCGAAATCTTTCACGGCAAATGATATAAATTGAATAGCGGATGTGGAATTAGACAGTCCATTTTGTCATGAAATTGAGAATTCACGGCGCATGTATATGTATAATAGTTCTGAATAGGAGCCAGCTACTTTGTAAACTTATTGAACGAATGGTTAACAATAATCGACTCCGAGCACAAGAGAACTGAACAGAGCAGTTAGGCGATTTGAAGAGGTTGATGTACGTGGCTTGTCCACAGTGGGCTAACTGTATCGAACTAGGCTTTCAAAATCAACACAGCCTTATTTGCAGAAAACGGGCTTAAAGCTTAGACAACAAATTGTTTGTCTGTCCGACTTTGACGAAGGCTTTCTACCAGGTCCGCGCAGCTTTGCCGCGTGATCAAACCTCCCGAAATCCTGTCCTGCTCTGATCCGGGTATTAGTTGTCTATCTTCCGCGACTTCACGCTGTCCAATGTTAAAACGTTTAAGCTGTGTTTTACACCGAAAGCAAGGGTCTCGAAGGAACGAGGTTCCAGGTGCCTGCTAAAATATTTTCAATTTAGTTTCAATTTATGTTTTCAACCTACAATGTATAGTATAGACTAAATTTGTTTTGTGTACAATGTTAAGATTACCTATATTATGCATCCAAGTTTAATTGATACCTGTACCGTACTGACAATAATCTCTTTTTGATTAACTGTCCATTCAAAAAGTAAAAGGACCCATCAATAGAACTTTCTTTAAATTAAATGCGTTAAATAGAACCCTGGGCCTAGCACTTTAAACGTTATAGTAGCCCTCACTTACCAAGCACCAATAGGCCTATGCAGTTTTTTCTATGAACTTACTTCTGTCTGCCCTTGTTTTAGACCTGGGTAACTTGATTTGTTTGGAAAGTTAGAGGCTCCCACACATCAATAGATCATTGGACTGGTGAGTCCTCTACGCTGTAACCGATATACGTTCATATCTCATTTCGGGTGACTGCGGTTGTCGCGGAGTGGTTAGAAGGAGGTTTCTTCTCGGTTTTCCACCATTAACGACCATCAGAAAATCAGATAAATAAATGAATCTAACCGACTTTACGTGTCGCGTACAATTATACTTGAAAACGTAGAAAGCAGAGGTCAAGGTCATATAACAAAGACCGGGTTTTTTATGGATGTTCCGTACCACTCACCAGTTGTTCACATCTTGGAATAGTCAGCAGTCAGGAAAATGCCATAATTGGTCATAGTGGCGTGACAAAGATCTCTGCCGCCATTTTGGTACCTCGTAAGAACCATCGACACCTGAGGCGCCCAAAGTCCGGAATTGGACTAGTGCACGTTCTGCACAGAAACTCGACATTGGACGAGTATTGATTTCTTAACTTCGCCGCAATGAAATAAGAGCAGCATGCTTTGGTCAATAACAGCACATGGTCATAACTTCTTTAGATATATCCTTTATTGGCGCACAGTCAGAGAAAAACATCATAAAATAAACAATTGGCCTCTGACACACAACTTAGTTTCTTTTGGCAATCAAGGTTTTGGAAATTTCATTCCAATTCAAGATATGCACATACCCGGTACGCTAAAATGGAAAAAGATATATATTTCCAAAACCTTAAATGCAAAAAAGCTGGTCATCATTTCTTACTTAGCATTACTGTGTTGCCAAACCGGTTCATTCATACCAGTATTTATGGTTCCGAGGTCCGTGACCTCTAAATAAAAACATCAACCAATCAGACTGGAAATTACACCAGAACACTTGGAGAATCACACTTTTTTGGGGGTCATAGATCTTAAAAATAGTTTTTTTTTTCTATTAATTTATGAATAAAATTCTTGTATCAATCACCGATATTAAAAAATTATAATGACTTTGAGGATAATGATTTTATAACATATCATTTATACAAGATATCCGTTTTGACGATTTGTAACAAAATACTTGAGAGCAAACTTATTTTAATTACATAGGAAATGAACAAATTTCTGTAAAGTTTTCTGTACAGTTTAATAGAAAGAAGGTTAGAACGTATATACACTGCAGATGTCTGAATGTTTGATTTTCATTGAATATACTGTTTAACAGAAATATCTCATTTCATTTATGCCAATTATGACATTAAAAGGAAAAGCCACATGTGACGAATCCTCCTCGAACTCCTTAGACACATCATGAGGGAGTTCAATGTTGGTTTTGTTTTCCGATCAAAATCATGAAATATTATTCTCGCTCCCAAATAAAAGGATCACACGGCAGGAATTCAGTTCAAAATTTCGTACTTCACAACTAGCAAATTGTGAAAAGTTCTGTTTTTTACACTTTGATTTAATAAAAGTTCATTTATACAGTCCCAGTGTGTCTGTGAATTACATAGAGGCCTATCTGAATCAACTTAAAAAGGGTTCTAGAGTACTTCAGATTCATTATGTGTAGCTTTCGGAATAAACTGTCTTGTTTATTTTTATGGCTGAGTGTGTTTGTGACGTTTATCAGAAAATACGGTAACAGACAAGTATTGACTAATAATTTTTACCTAAGATAGAAATTTGTTTAAAACGTTTGTGTAAACCACAGTTTGTCTTATTTGAAGCATTTTCGACATGGATATCTACATATATTATTTCAATGTAAATTGGCTTCTGTTCAAAGAGGGACAAGCAGAAGTGCTATAATTCATGGTGTTGTTGTCTGCGGCTGTGCGTTTAATATTTAAAATATGTCTAATCCTGCTGCAAAAGCTACATGTTATTTCAAAGAAGGTCGAACTGCCTTTTCATCATATCATCTAACATATTAAATAATTATATGAATTAGTATCAAATAAATAGGCTGAAAAATAAGACATATATAACTTACCTTTAAAAAATGATGCAACCAGGACAGCAGCTAGCTGATCGCCTTTTGGGCGGATTATCAAACAATTCATCATATGTTGATCATATATAATCATCAATATCATGAAATATCATTCTCGCACCCACAACAAAAGGTTTAAAAGACGGGGATTTGGAGGACATGGATGAAAAAGGGAATGCTGACAATGATGCACCGTTTTTTTAATAAACCCACCGGCTTAATATATCGGAATGCCGATATTAAACCATTAAGACAAATAAACAATCGGCTGTATTACGCGACGCCGCAAAGAACCAATATAAGCCGCTTGCTTTAAAACACTACTGGCTAGATTATGGAATTCCAGCATTTAACCAGTACATTTCATACACTGCTGGGTGTAATAAGGAAAACTAGCATGGGGTCAGTTATGGTTAATTATCTCCTATTTGAAGTCAGGAATGCATATACAGGGCCAGTGCTGGTTTATAAATTGTAATACCTACATATACTGTAGGCCAATGGTTTAATTCTAGTCGAATAGTGTGCTTAGTGTGCTTGGTGATATTGCCGCCATGAAACGCAACTGGGCCAGATTAGGTCCAATACTGTCGTGTTTGTTGGGTATGACCTCTATGCCGTTCTTATAAAGCCCAATCAAAAACAACAAGCAGGCAGATAGATGTTCTACAACGGTGTAAAACACTGTCTCTTGACCATTTGTGAGATGTTTCATGTGTTACGAAGAAAACTTCGATACAGATTGCACCCAGGTTTCAAGAAAACGTACAGGACTGTGATCTAAAAAAAATGTTTTTTTTTTAAGAAAAAATTCTAAAATAACTAAGTTTTGAAATCTAGGAAATGTGTAAGCTCGTTGTAATCGGTATGGAGTGCAGTGTAGTAGACAACGGGATATTCGGGTAAGTTGTGACATTCGATTTGTTTGTTTGTTTGGCGTTTTACACCGCACTTTATTTCTCTCATGTTGCGATGTGTTATCCCAATGGTTGTTAAAAGAAACTGGAAAAAAAAAAGCGATTGGCTTCCAGATGCGTTTTAGATAACAAAACCACTGTGAGATTCAAGGTTGACTCACAATCAAATACCTGAGGAGACATCCCCTCTTGACCTCAATATGAACAGACAACCTTATTATTTTCAATTGAGATTCAGTCACTTTTAACTTTTGTAATATTTTCGAAGGCAACATTCACAGACATATTACAACAAATAGAGAACAGAGGAGGCCTCAGCTCTTAGAAACCCTATCAAACCCATCAAGTCATACATGTACGCATATTGTCAACATTATCTTCGGTTGTTTCCGAGCGTTGAGTAATGCATAATCTTGACAATCGCATATTGAGGGGAAGATCGAGTCGAGGGCGATATGACTAGCCGATCTGTCGACATAGGATTATACTTTAATACTGTCAATATTGGAACTACAATTGGGGCTTATACTTACCATATAGATTAAAATTCTCTATTATAGGTCTAATAGCACCGAATTTGAAACCGGGTGGAGGCAAGCAAAATTTTCATTCTGTACCTTTATACAAAAATATATATATAATCTGAATTTTTTTAAGACGGAGATCATCTTCTCACATTTCAAGGTCGTATATTGCCTGGATTTTCACTATTTATGTAGAGTCCTGTCGTTGGACAGGTGTTAAACGAAAGCTTTTGGCAGGACTATTGCCAATTATGTGCTCAGTATATGTCCTTGTGACTCGATGTTATAGGCCTAGCCTGGGAAGCAGTGAAAGCACTACCAGTCCAAAATGATTATTTACAGGGCGCACAAATGTGTATGGTGGCCATGGCACAAATCAGTCACCATAAATGTGATACAGTCTTGATTTCCTGCAGCTTCCAAATGCCCTCAATTAAATAACTTCTGGGCGTGCATTGTTTTGATAGTCTTAATTCTTATACTTTGTGCAATATCTATCAGTTTAGTAAGCTTTTTCACAAGCTAACCATATATGTTTTACGTGTATATATTTGGGCATTTTCGAGTTAAAAATTGTATATAGATTATATTAAGAAGGTATAACACTGTCCCCATTCTTTATTAGCAATCTTGTTATCCGTGGCTCGATTTGCCTTTGATGACAACAAACTTGTCAGTCGACAACAGACAGGAGGCAATTAGTCGCTCACGAGAAAATCCAGTAGGCTCATGTAATTACATTCCGGGTGCCTATGTATATAAAGCAGATGATATCCAGACTATTCTTAACTATGTCATGAGGGAACAATCATGTTAGATGTAGCAATAAGTTATAATTTATATCTTGTAATTTAAAAGTTGTGAGTTGTAAAAGGACAAAGATATAATTAATCATTTGTCTTCGCAAATTTAAGAGCGACAAAGTAGGCTATAAAGGCTTTATTGGATGAAAACATGCACAATTAGTTTAAACGAGTAAATACGAGACAGTATACCTCGTTAGTTCAATATATTAAACAAATTGCAGTTAGTCTGTAGGCCTATTCGATTACAGAATTGTATTCGCCCTAAATAGGCCTAGGCTAGGCCCCTTTATTCATAGATAATAACTGTGCTCGTATAAATTCATCACCAGAACAACATTTCGCGCGGATTAATAAACGATCTCTACAAGATGGACAACGTTTCGCCCTAATGTCAAGAGACTTCGGAATGGGGGACTACACTATTGTTTGTTATAATTAAAATTGTTTATTCAATATTAGGCTATGTCTCTAGAGCCAAGCCGTTATGCTACTACAAGCTTTATAATGTTATTAATGGCGCTTTTACAGGAGCGAGGTCTGTCATATTGGCACGAGGCTGCAGGCCCAGGGCCAATATGGCAGACCGGGGACCTGTAACAGCGCCAATATGGAAAAACCTGATTTATGAAAATTTTATTAATTAACTATTATATTACGGAAAAAACACAGTCTAAATCTAAACAGGGCTACTATTAATAAACTCGGCCAATTATAACACGGTAAATATGAGCCAGTTAATTAATAATAATGTTATTAATCAGGTTTATGTCGCAGGCCGACAGCCAATATGGTAGACAGAGGAATTATAGGCCTAGCTAACAGGGCTAATATAGAAGAAGAACAAAATTAATAAGAATGTTATTTATTGCATAGTATTATACTGTGTAAATCAAAACAGGGCCAATATTCATAAACTGATCAATTATATTGATTCAATTAACCTATAACTATTGGAGGGTCCTCCAGCGTGAAAATTCGTCCACTGAGTAACTGGTTAATGAAAATAGACTTTCAGCTAACCTTCTCGACCATTTTTAGGAAACTCCGAAGATTGAGATCATTATGATATTTTTATATTTCGGCGTTAAGTAATGTCATCATCAGGAATATTTGAGATTTCATATACCTTATGATAGCATAACTGGACGCTGAAATATAGAAATATCATAAACTCTTCTGAGTTTCCTTCATTAAACTGCTCTGGGGTTCTACTGGATAATACGGACAAAATGGTCTAAATCGATGCAGGGCACGGTCACCTGGCTTGTAACTGTTGGGTAGTAAATAAAATATGTTATTAATTATTTACAATTGTGTGTGTTTGTTATGTTTGCGACACACACACAATCGAGAAAAATGAGAAAAAAAAAGTCCATCAAAAGAAATCGGTTTTATTAAGAACAATTGAATTTGTCCCTATCTCATTACATTATCTATAATATATTTAGGTAGGGACACTCTTTTTCATTTTTCTCGATTGTGCAATCGGTAAACAAAGGTAAAGAAATCATTCTTATTGAAAAAAATCGTATTTGTCCCTACCTCATTATATTATCTTTAGTATATTTTATTTACTATCCCAACACTTACGAGCCATGTGCCCGTGAAGCAGGGTCTATATCGATCAACTGTGCCAATAACAAAGTAAAGTCGGCCAATATTAGACAGTAATGTAGGCCTAATAAAGTGTGATATTATCCGTGTATAACGCCTACGACTTACATCTATAAAGAACACTATTTCCCGTCCCGAAAAAAAAAAATTACGACGGAAGTTAACCAACTGTTCTGTCATACTAGTCATACTAGCTAGACTCACTTCCCAATTGCTATGAGAATCCGGTATATTTGATAAACCGTTAATATGCAGGTTAAATTTAGCCTAGTCTTTAGTGGAGAGTGTTTAGTAGCGTGCAAATTCGTCCACTAAGTCACTGGTTAATGATATTAGATTTTCAGCTAACCTACTCGACCATTTTGGGCGTGAAGTGATGTGCCTTCTTCAGAAAAAAACTCAATTGGGTGTAAACTCGAGTTTAATTTGTTCTCGCCACAGTCAGTCGCACTTGCTCGGTTATTTCCGGTAATTTCCGCTAGCAACGTATTGCGCATGCTTCACCTAAAGCGCCATTTTGTGCCCCAAATTTGAAAATGGACAACAAATTTATCAGGTCATCAAAAGATCTGAATTATGGAAGTCACTGGGGATGCTATGGACCACCAACCTACTGATAACATGTCCCTTTTCTCCTATGCACGTGACTAAACTAAACAAACAATGGTTTTGATTAACTGGGTGTCGAGTGTTTACAGTTTCATGTGGTGTTCGCTGATGGATGTTGCTTTCTTTATGTTTGTTGACATTGTTGTGAAAACAACTATTAAGGATGCTACGTGAGTCTTACTATGATAGTAGTTTCCTATTGTAACAGCTTCTCTTCTGCTGCTAATTGAGTCAATTAATAATCATCAAAAGAAATCTCGGTCTTACTGCAGAGTTGGTCCGTCGTCTGAAGCTATAGCGTTTATTATATAAGCAGTTAAGGTTAGGTTTAAAAGTAAGGGTTAGGTAATTTAGGTTTAGGGTTAGTTTTAGGGCTAGGTTTAAATATTGTTTGGTTTAGGGAATAAATAGGGTTAGGTTAAGTCATACGGTTAGTTTTTATTATCTTCAGTGATCCTTTTGAAAAGTGACGGACCAATTCTACAATCTGTCCGAAATCTCAAAAATTCTACAAGGTTCTGATAACAGTCACAGATCAACACTGTTACCAAGACCAGAAACCCCCAATGCTACATGTATGCTATAAGCAGGTAGGGGAGAGTAGCTCGATCCAGCTAAGTAGCGGCTCTAGCTCGATCCACAGACGCTTGTATCTAGAGAATAAACGCCGAGAGAGAATAATCGCCGAAAACTCATTACACTAGCCCTCTACTGTATGTATAAGAGGGGAAGATAGGAAAGACGATTTCGGCAAATCGATAAATAAAACAGCCTGCACCGATGTTACTACGTATCTGGGGTGATTTAGGGCTCCTCTTTTTAAATCCGTTGTCATTTTGCTAAAATAGCCATCGATTCTGAAGTTATCGCC
>JAVFBZ010135724.1:1690-17060 GCA_032466195.1 Katharina tunicata
TTTTGAAACTTCCTGTGGTTACGTATTTGCACATTTATTAGAACGATATCACTGACATATGCTGCTATTTATATGGAGATAATGTTGTGCGAGATCAAAGTTGCAAAACAGTTTAATATCTTTGGTATAAGCTCTCATTTACTATAATGTTACGGTCATTGTGCAAATGAACCCATTTCGTCATTTTTAGTATTCAAAATAGCTCGATATCCGTTATGCTGACTTTCGGACCAATAACATACGAACATTTATCTTTGCAATTACACATCTAAAATAGTGAAATCTGTTCGAAAATCGCTGGACGTCCTACGTGCCACTGGCTAACCTGTATACTTACTGTTATCTTTCGTATACTTTGAATACTATTGACCGCTGTTTTACAGGAATGTCCAGCGGGAGACATTAGCCTTTATCCCTCCACCTCAATGTATGTTTCGACAGAACCGACCAACGGCTCTTCACAACAATCCAGCTTTTATCATTGCAATTATTCTCCATCTTTTTCTCCTACTGAGTCTTTTTCGTACCATGAAGCATTCTCACGTCTATGCTGATAACACAATGAAACGCTGTAGATGTATGGTAGCGCACTTCAAAGTGGTCTGTATCTCCATTGACTCTACAACATTACACGAGCGTGTGGCGACAGTCAATATGTGGTTTCCGGTGCTTGATTGAACTACATGCATGTAGTCAAATTCTTACTGTGCAACAAAATGTAACACACAGTTTATTAGTTTGTTCCAAGTGTATAGCAAAAATACACAGTAACTGACAGCAACTTATCATGAGATTAAATGTAGCTTATCACATACAGGGGAAAACTGGCTCATAATGAAATTTTTTTTAATAGTCCCACCAAATAAAACCAAAAAAAAAAAGAAGGACAAACACTGAATTTTCAATTCAATTTCAAAACGGATTGCCGCTGATTTGAATTTCGCGTTAGGCATATGGAACAACAACCACAGCGATTGTCAAAAACAAAGAATATTTTCTTTAATTAAGCGATTTAATGAAATAATATGGGCTTAAATTGACGAAGACGTAAATCTCGATAGACAGTAGGCATTTATTTAATCGCAAAAGTCATACTTTTGCTTTAAAATCCTACGAACTGATGGGGTGATCGTCTATAAAGGTAATTCACTGTCACTATATGTCCGGTAAATGTAAAAAAAATATTAAACATCACAGGAGAGATACTTTTGGCATTAAGTTTAGCAAAAACCGACAAATGAATCTTCCTCCAGCTGGCTTACTTGCAATATTGACGAGCGAGAAACCAGACCAATAGTATTTTGTTTATGGGCGTGGGTGAGGAGTGGGCGTTTAAGTCGGTTAAATATATCGATGTGAAGAATAGTTTTCTATTGCTATTATATCCGCCATTTTATCAAAAAAAAATTGTTTCGTCTACTGGTCGATATCTTTCTATCAAAGGGCATGATCGACAGGATGGCGATATATAAGCTCATTTATATAACAGTAATTATAAATGGGGTCTCACAAGAAAGAAATGTTTCCTCCTATAAATGATGTATTATATCTACATAAATCTTTCTTCATTCTGGAGGAACTTCCCTTTTAATCAAAAAGAAAAGAAGGTCACGTGTAATCTAGCTATAATAGTTCTCATTAAATCATTTCAATTACTACAGCTTCTCATTCACTTTTTCTTACACAAACCCCTTAGTAGACTGAACATTTAGGCTGGGTAATAATAAACCAATAATAAACCTATTTTGAACTTGCTTTATATATATTAAGCTCTATTTTACAATTACAGAATAAGATAAATTGTTCTTAGGAGTGTATAAACAATGAATGGGCGCAAATTAAGATGCTTGTATAGTATATTAGAAAGTTTATGACAAAAAATATTATTATAATTCACCAAATTAATTAATTTGGCATAGTGCCTCCAATCATTGCTACATCATCAGTTGTTAGGCGAAAGGCATTATGAGTTAAACCAAGGATCGCAACAGGTCACTTTCAGCATTGCGAGGAACCGTTTTTATCTTAGACTTACGTAAACAAATCGAAAGCTAAACAAAGGTTCATAAAGCGGATCCCGGCTTACGCCCATAATGCATTGCGGAAAACATTTGGTGACGTAGTTATGGGTTGACCCTATTCCCTGGTCGTTTTTAAACTCATAACGTGATTTGGATGGATGTAAGAAAAAACATTGGTTTCGATTCTAAACTTGTAATGTAATTTCAGGATAGTGTTGGTGATAGACTGAAGCCACAGTCATCGCAGTAGGTAATATGGTCATTATCCTATTTTATCTACCGCCATTCATATTTTTTGTAAACAGACTTCCATAAATATTGAATGGCGAATAAAAAAAAAATTACATGGAATAAAAAGAGAAACTGTCTTAACGTTATGAGAATTCGCTTGGCCCATTGTTGCTTGATTATGTTATGGAGAGAGTTTTAAATTGTTATATCGTTTTCAACTTATCCATCTTACGAAACAAGAATTTATTTAGCCATATTCCAGATTAGGCTCCAATACAGACATTGATCACATGCTTGTATTTAAGCCGACTATAGATTTCGTTAAATAACCAAACCGGTATATTTTTCAATTTTACAAATCCTCGAATTTGAGTCTCATAAATTTGGTAGGGTTACGAATCTTTAATTAACAAAACGAGTTTCTTTCCATAATAGGCATTGTTACAGATCAAAATAGCACGAAAGTAAAAACACTCTTGACAAATTACATACAGGTGAAAGAAAGTCGGAAGGATGTATGATATTTAAAAACGTCCAGAAATACTGACATGCATACAGTCTTTAATTGCAAAAAGCTGTTCTTATGGAATGTTTTGTGAATAAAACAAAAATGGCTCAAGCGTGACGTCGTACAAGCAGCAATAGTTGTATCCACGAGTAGCCCTGATTGAGACATACATCCGGAGTAATGTATAGCGTGAGACTGCATGTACGACGTTATAGTGGCTGGCCATTCACCCGAAAGAGCACTTCCGGCTTTTTTTTGTTGAAGCTGGCATCCACTTCAAATGTCTGCAGAATACCTTACAGAACAACGTAGGGCCAGATGCCAAGCTCAAATTTGTGTTTTTTCGGACATATGGTCACATGTATTAAAAAAAATCCCTTTTTCACAATTGATATCAGATTGATCTCTTGACTACGGGCTTTCCGAAAATGTAAGGTTTGATGGTCTACGTACAATAACATAAGCACAGTGCATTGTACAACATTCACATTTACATGATTTAACATAGGCATTTCAGCGTTAAACCCTAACTTTGATCGATTTCACTTCATGTTTCAAATATCAGTAATTATACACGTTTCAGAGAGGTGAAAATTATCCTTTATCTTTAAGTCACAATTTTCAGTAATTCTCCATTGTTCGATTCAATTTAATTATCTTCATTACAAAATTAAGACTTTCATCCGATTAATAAATTTAACAAATATATGGGCTCGATATCGTGTTTGGTTGTATTCGCATACTGATTTATAGTGAAACTAAGAGAATCACGAACAGTTTATGCGATATTCTTTATGGAAATTATAGCCGCGATGGTATGTTAAAGTTTATTAAACACTAGGTATGTAGTGATGAATTGTGGGATACGGAATATTGTACTGGAACTAGCTTCATGTTCTATGTTTTTGTGTCGTGGTTCTTACCCACCTCTCATTCACAAATAACAGCTAATTATCGGAATAGAAATAACATCCATTGGCATCTTTCAAATAGCATAACTGTTGAGCTTGTTTTATTTTGATAGATTCACAGTATCAGACAATGGCGAGCCCCGGGGTTAAACCTGTGAAGGTTTTGAATAGGAAGAACATAGAAGGGTTAGGCCTGACAGTGTGCTTGTTTTGCCAGAAGAAGGCTAAACCCGGATTTCCGTAGTGGCTGTGACAAGACGGAAATTGCAGGACACTGATTTGGCAATTCTTCTTGATAACTTGAGCAAAATTCCTGAGGTGCAATGGGATTTAAGCGAGATACATTGGCACAAATCCTGTTACTGTAACTTTACGTCTGAAAATTAGAGTCTCCTAAGACAGAAACAGAGCTCTCAAGCAACATCAGGTGGCCGCGGCGAATCATCTGATGAAACGTCATCAAGCACATCATGTCGCACATCTCTTCAGATGGACCCAGGACAATGTATGTTTTGTCAACATTATGACCGTCAGAAAATACACAATGTGGCTACGTTGTCGCTGTCCGACAAAATTTTGTCATTGGATTAACATGACCTAACAATGAGAGTCAGGCTAGCTTATGTCGTTGATCTAGTGGCAGCTGAACGGAAATATCATTTGAAGTGTTGGGTTGAGTTTGATCGGCGTGTGCTGAAAGCGCAACAAGAGGAGTCCACAGAGAGCTTGATTAACACTGTATTGGATAAACTCTGTTTGGGAATTCAGACTGGATTATCCCTGGGTTATGTCTACGACATGGGAGAAGTTTGGAAGAAGTACCAACGGGTTTATGGAGCACAAACAACCACCCCATCATCTAAGTTTCTTTCAAGACGGCAGTCTTTCTACGATGACGTCAGCCAATGTATTGGATCGAAAGCCAGTTTCGTGCGTCCTTTGAATCCCCAATCATGTTTTCTGATGTATCCCATTGACCAATCCCATTTTGTCATAGCAAGGAGCCTTTTAACATTGAGCAAATCATCGGAGTCAGAAGATGATATTGAGCTTCCAAATGTATCAACGGGACAGAACAACATACTGGAGTTAATCCACAGTGCCCTGAACATAAGAATGGATTTAGGCATTACCCCTGGTCACACATCTGCCTGGACAGGAATTGACCAGGTTCACGTTGAGATGGTAATTCCGGTGATGTATTTGTTCCTTGGAGTGTTGTTAAGGGGAACGCCAGTACTTGAACAATATGGCTATGAAATCAGCCAGGATCAATCACGAAAAAGTGCTATATGTAACTTGGCCCAGGACATTGTGTATGCCGTTTCCAAAAAACGAAAGCTCATACCAAAACACATAGGTTTGGGACTGTCTCTTCATCAGGCCACCGAATCTGAGGCACTGGTCAATCTATTCCATTCTGCCGGTCACACCATAGGCATGGACACAATCAGGCGTATCGACACATCCATTGCGAGCAATATTCTTAAACGATTTGAAGAGAATGGATACGTCTATATTCCAACTGATATAACGCCTTATGAGTCTGGGAAGCTGGTTCTCGCCTCATGTTACAACATCGATGTACTTGAAGACACGCTTGGCGGGAAAATACTTTTCACTGCATCCATATGACGTTATGGCAGCGAGGTCCTTCTGTGAAAGATACGGCTAATGCCCAAATTTAGATTGGCAGAGACAAAGCGTTAAAGCAAAGGGGGTCGCCAAACTGCATCAGCTTGACACGACACGAACTTTGCATGGCACTAGGGCCATTCCACACTTTGAAGGAAACCTGCATATTGACGTCGACAAATGGTTTGATGACAGCATACAATGCTGGTTTGAAGAACCAAGTCTGGCTCCTGGCTAAGTTGAATTCAGATGGACCGGTACCTTCGTGGCGGGCTTTTAATGAGGTAACCAGTACGGACGATCCGCCAATCACTACAGCCGGCATAATGCCCATCTTACAGGCTCCAGGTGATGAAAATGACACAATGACAACTGTCTTGAACAGATTCATGGCAAATTGTAGAAATCTTGGTCAGACGAACACCGTCATTGTTGCAGATCAGCCCCTTTACAGCAGGATCAAATAACTTGTTTGGGTATGTCCAGAAAAATTTAATAATGTAACAGTTCTGCTAGGCGACCTACATATCCTGTTCAACTTCATTAAGGCCATTGGACAACACCTTGAAAGTTCCGGGCTTGATGACGTGTGGGTTGAGTCCAGTATGTTTGCACGAAACAGCACTGAAGCTATGCTGGATCGTAAAGCTTACTAAAGAGCCGTGAAAAGGCACATATTAGCTTAAGAAGCATTATCCAGAATCCGCTGGCTAACGTTGATTGAATGACTTCAATCTACCAACCGACAAATTGATGCCGATAAAGATGTTGAAAGACTGGCAAAAGCCTTCATTGACCAAGGGAGTTCCAACGAATTTGAGCTATCCGAGTATGTGACACGATTGACCGATTCTCTGAAACGGAATAAAGTTTGTAGGTTTCAAATATGAATTGGAGTTTATCCTTATTTCCAGTTTTGTTCATCATATATGGATATGGTGGAAATCCTGTTTCGAGCGAACCGAGAAGGAAACTGGTAGCTTCATCTGGATGCGTTCGCTGCACTGCTCCCATGGATGACTGTGTAAGATCACACGAACTACGCAATGTGGGTCCAGTGTATTTGGCTGACATGAGAGGCCTACCAATCACATCACTCGTACAGGCCGAGTTTTTCATGGGGAATTTTGTTGTGAAACGCACTAGCCGACGCTTCAACCAGGTGCCTGTGGATCAAGCAACGAAATGGATGAACCGCATCTGCAAGTTTTCCAATGGCATCATAGGAATAACCCTCAATGATCCCGCAAGGGACCGTTTTTGTACAACCTTGGCAGAGCGGTCTCATATCACACATGAAACAAAGTATCTCATGGGATTACGAGACGATGACCAGGCGATCTCTACTCGACGTAAAGAAACACTTCCTTCTCGACAAAATAGTGACGAAGTTGCTGTGCAGAGTCTTTTACGAGAACTTCACCGCTTCAACATCTTTCGAGTCCAAATGTCACCGCTGGGACAAATGAGTTCAAATCCAGACAAAGACTGTGACGCCCGTGAACCAGAACTCCTCGAGAGAGATCGATTTCTTTAACAACAAATGATGTGGCTACCGAAGACATTGAAGGCGACCTACTGAGTTTTCGGGCACGAGGAGAAGTACTGGTCAAGGTAAACGTGAAAACCCGACTGGTAGACAAAAGTGTCAAATTCTTTGATCATCTGAAAAATAATAACTCCAGAAACTTTGGGACATTTTACAAGACTAAAGTAACAACATCACACAATGAGACGAAAGTTGTTAAATCCGACAGAAAGCTAATCCAGGAATTGCTTAATGCGTCCAGAGCAGACATGGATGTTCAGCTGGCGACGATACTGGGACGTGAATTATCGTGCCTTCCTCTGTCATTGGCAAAAACTGGCGGACAGATGAATTATACGTCAAAGTCGGATTTGCTTGGTATTTTGTCAACGGAAATGAATGTTGCCACGCCACCTATCTTTTCCAAATCTCTTGGAAAACCAGGAGACTGTCAAATGTTTGGAGATTGCGAGAATGTGTTCTATAAGACAGTTGTAAGACATTTCAGTTCATCGGATCAATGGGTCGACGTTGTATTTGATAGATATCGTACAGCATCCATCAAGGGACCAACACGCAACAAAAGGGCGAAGGGAAAAAAGAAACCGATACGGAGAATTACTTCTTTGCTTCCAATGATTTAGAAGTATGGATGATCGGTGGCTCCTCCAAGGAACAGAAATGTTATCCTGTCCACCAAATAGTCAAAAAGTTGTCTCAACCAGTTATCGAAAACCTGTTGGGTTTTCATGCGATCACTGAATGTGATACCTGTTCTTCGTTCACCGGTTTCGGAAGAAAGGCCAGTTGGAAGGTGTATGTCAATCACCCCAAAAGGAGTTGGTCGACACACAGGCTTTGGACAGACAAAGGAATATGTCTGTCGTTTGTATAATGTACCAGATCCCCTTGGAGGCGTAAATAAAGGAAGACACGACATATTTGTCAAGAGGAAGAAATCTCTGGAAATGCCCCGACCAACAGAAGACGCCCTTGAACTACATTGGAAGCGGTCTGATTACCAAGCGAACATCTGGCTTCAATCAAATATACCAGAGATAGTTGCCGAGGACACATCCACGTGTGGGCGGTGGTCAACGGACGAAACTGGCTTGGCGATAGTGTGGAGGCGGATTCCATCAATCCTTCAATCAATGGCTGTCAGACAAAATGTCTCCGGGCGAACTGCAAATGCTATGTATCGAGACAGGTGTATATCCCTGCGTGTGGATGTAATGCATAAAACTGTTGCAATCCATCGCGACAATTTTTTGGAATAGTGACTCAACTCTGACAATTAAAACGCAGCACGAAACCTAAAGATCGGTCTTGAACTGCGACATTGAACACTTTTACCTGTTGTTGTCTTTCAGCACTGAATAATATGGTAATGAAGATGACAATTAATAGTTCAGAAACTTGTGTTATATTGTCGAATGCTGCAAGGTTTAATACTTTGCATATTTATATCTGTTACTGTAATTCGGAAGAAATGGCATTTTAATGTTGCTAATCCCCATGTATGTTAATATAATTTCTCACATATATAAAACTCATAACTAATTAAAAACGCTAAATACATACCAATGTATCACTTTTAGGAATGCTCAAATTCCGAAGAATATTCTAATACATTATTCTAAAAACGCTGTATTTGGTAAGTTGTGGTCAGCTGATCCATATGTCCAAAAAAATGCAGATATACGCTTGCCGTATGTCCTGTTGTTGTGGAATACGTTCATTCAAACACTATCATGACGAAATTATTTTTATCTCACTTTTCCAAAATTATAATTATTTGATATCGTCAAGAATTTTCACTAAAAAAAAAAGTTGTGTACACTCCACACATTTATGTTGGAGAATAAACTTGAATAGACTTGGGTGTTTTCCCAGTATGTGGCTCTCTATCAAATGGTCCCTTAACTTATTAACCATATAAGTATTACAATTTGACATTAAACATTCAACAGCCATGCTAATCGGGCATATCATCCAATTAAAATATATTTTTAAACATTTTCTCGTGTCTAAGAGAATAGAGCATATCTCTTCGTTTGCAATAACATATCATAATAAAATGGCAAACCTTACAAATTAATCCTCGAGCAAAAATATCTTACGGCAAACTTCTATACTATCTGGAGAATTGATTCTTTTCCTCTCGTAAAATGTATAGGTAAAAACAAAGTGGAATTCATCCTCAGCACTATGATCGTCACATACAAGATAAAATCTTTCTCCAAAGTTTAGATATCTATATCTACCGACCGCAACACGTAGAATTAAAGCCCCACACTAAACTGGGCAACCAGAGAACGTTCAAAACGAGATATTATATAGAAGATATTTTCTGTTTTCTTTTAACTTTTAAATTTTGGTATTGTGAATTAGCAGTAGACCAGTCGTGTGAAGATGTGCACAAGTCACTTCGTGGCCTCAATTAACGTTTAATGTAAAATTGATTTATCTGCAAATTGAGTCGATACAATATAAGATCTGTCAATAACGTAAATTATGCCGTCGTGCACGGGCCAATTAAAGCTATATTGGCATACGCAAAAAATCTGATTGGCTCTATTGTAACAAATTTGAAGTGTCGTCATAAATTAAAACAGTAATGTTGAAATACAAATTTTGCAATGGGCAGGCATGAAAGCCTGTCATAATTCGAATTCAACGTCAAGAGGGATGGTATTTTTTCCTTATATGTGTCAATGAAACCTTTGATCACACCGCTGTGGTTAACTAATCTGAAAGCTACCTCCTATCTAAATTGAAATTAAAAACTGATTGGATTTTCTTAAAATTAAATCCTGTATACCATATGAATGGCTTCAGTTATTGAAGTCTAACGCTACATAGACATATTCTTGAAATAAAGGTGTTACTTTATATAATAAACACTCCAAATGTGAATTTAGTGTCTACTTTATGTACACAAATATTATATAACATTCTTAAAGACTGTTGCGTCATTGCTCCTTTGGGAGAAAATGTCCGGTCAAAATATTTTGAAATTGAAAATAACACCTCTGTGTGGAAAAGTGTTTACAAATTTATGTTAACTCACACAAAATAAATCAAATTAATAATTTAGATATAAACTTTTTAATAACATACTAATATGTGATGAAAATCTGTATAAGTGACATATGTTTGATAGTCCTGACTGTAAACATTGCGATACAAGAGATGATTATCAACATTTCTTTTTAGAATGCAAGACTTTAAATGCATTGTGGAAAAGCGTTAAAAATATAATCAAGTTTAATTTGGATATAGAGAATATTTCTTTGAAATACATAGTAATAGGTTACAAAACCGAATTTAATGATTTTAACTACTTTCCTAATATTCTAAGTTATAGCATCTACAAAGGTTATATTCTTAGTGAAAGTCGAGCAAAATATGTGAATTATGGTATATATGCAAAGGGAAAACTGAATTAAGCTTTTATCAAAGAAAAAACAAACAAACCTATAACTAGTCAGCATTTTGAATCTCGTAATAGCCGTTAATTTGGAGTAACAAGGCTGAAAATCTGATCGAGTTCTCCTATGTATGACGAAAGCAAGACACATCTCTGAGGCTTCGTGGGGAACTGTTTTCAGCCTGATTTTGGGGTTCAAAGATTGGCCTAGAAAAAGCTATAATCTTGACTAGGAATTATGTTTAAAAAATGTTTCTCGTATACGAGTTAATCGTTCGTACGAGGAAAAAAATGTCTCCACGATGCCGCAGAGATCTATCTTGTTCTCGTCATACGCAGGAGATCTCGCGAGATGATATTGCAAGACTGCAGTGCGTACTTATTAAGATGACTCATATTTATCCAAAAGTTTAGTCTGCATTGAAAAGCTAGATGGAACTTAATGGTTACAAAATGTATTGGTATAAAATTTGATCTCTACAAGTTCCAAAACAGTAAAAAAAAATATGGTATTTTACGTTTTCGTCTATTGATACATCCACGCATTCCATTTGTTCCGCCATTTTCTCCAATTTAAGAGTCGTGACATCATTTCTCGGAACTAATCAGTGTTAATACGAAGGTTTAGACTAGATATGGTTATTACAGGCATTTGATTGCACAGTCTGGAATAGATCTCTCTGGTGGCAATCGCGTAAATCGGCCTTGTCTAAGCAATGGCTATAATGATTGGTAGTAAATGTATGTATCAATAGCCGCTTAGTATGAGGGTAGAATAGATTAATCTGTTTGAATGTGTCATGTTTTGCTATGTTTTTCATAACCAGTGTTATTCCATGTTAATTGATTAACACACTGATACATATTACCATGATTTTCAATATTATTTTTTTTCTACTTTTTTTAAATGAATTGATTTTAAAAAAACTGTTTAAACTTTACTTTATAACATATTCTTTTCAACTTGTAAAATATCTCATGCACTTATATTGCATTATGGTTGCTTAGACAATGTGTCTGTGACAATACCATGGGTTACCGTTTGCGCTTCTAAAATTCAATAAATAATATATTTTAATATTTTATCTTGTATACAGTGAAATCTTTTTCTGACTGAAATAATTTGGACAGTTCTTAATAGAATGATCTTGGTCATCAAAAAGATGTCAACAGGAGCAATGACGGGTTCAGATATATTTTTGGGAACAAGTGCGTGTTTTGTTGACTGGACCCAGATCGGAGCTGTGAGTCAACGATATGAAACCTTTATTCACCCTAAAAATGTACGATGGTACAGAAGTATCATTAGCACGCAGTTATTGATCTCAAAAGTGATTTACCAATATCGGGTTCTAAATCATTCCATAGGTGAATAACAGAGGGAGCAAAAGAGTTCCAATGTTTCAGTTGCATGGTACTGCAAAGCCGTCTCCATTTCGTAAGAATACAGTTTCTTGTTTCGTGTGCGTTTGTGGACAACGGAGACAGAATATGGGTTTGAGACTATTCATATACAATTTTATAAAACAAACTTAAGAGATTCGGCCTTTTGCTAGTTTTTAATGGTACAAACCCAGACTCTTCGCACAGGCTAACCTGGTCTCCAAGGTCTGTAGACTGGGTTGCCTACATCCACTCAACACCGGCGTAGTCTAATAACACATGGATACACGAAGTATATACTTTTATTATAGTTATCTATGCGAGTTACGGTATATTAAATTGGGAAAAGGACACTTCCTCGACTATACGGCTGATACGTAGGGACCATTTTGTAGAGGGTTGGATGATGATTGGGGTTAAATCAGCATTCCCTGAGGTAAGCATTGAGCTCTGGACAGCAAGTAGACGAAGAGCCTTGGGAGATATGTCTTCATTACTGCTGTTATATGCCAACTGACAGAGGAATTATGTATCTGGTAACAGCCATTCTTTCCTACTCTAAAAGCTAAGCGGTAAAATATAGCCTATGGCCAGAGATGAGTGAATCCAGTAGAAAAAAAAGGCACTAGATTCCAGACAGTCCGACAACCGTTTATCAATATTAAACGAATATTGTTTATCAATATTAAACAATATTAAACGAAACTAATATCTGTAAGCGTGCGACAGATTGTGCTATCCTTGATGCTGATTTTTTTATAAGTTAAATTTATTTGAAGTTTCACCAAAAGTTTTTTTTAATTATTTCAGTTATCGAGATTTTTCACTTGGTATTTCACTGCCGTTGAATTGCACCTTTATAGTGTTAAAGTATGTTTTGGTATTTGAGGAGTGTTCGAATGTTGCATTTAATAAATTTAATTTAATAAAATATTTAATAAAATAGAACCTTGAAAAGAGCAGCTGAATAGTGTTTAAATAAAATCGTTAACTCGCTGTGTAATATTTATGATAGTCGAATCTCAATTTCGTATAGTGTTTATATATTCCTTAATGTGAAGTTAATATCAAAGCATTATCCTTTATAATCGAACTGAAAACAGTTAATCAAGATTGGCCTAAACAACAATAGTATTGAATATAATTCCTGCTTTGCAAGAAGACCCATTTCATGCAGGCCTGTTATGTTCACAAGAATACAATCCTTTACTCTGTAGAAGGCGCTTTGGTAAGCATGTTACGTAAGTCAGAGTAAAACTGTTCTCAGAGACGAATATTTAGCCTCGTTTAATAGTCTAAATCGTGGATGAGTCAGAATATTCACTCGAATACGATTCAGTCTTGTTCACGAACTCATTTATGAAGTACATCTTTTAGTAACAGCAACATCAATAATAATCCTATATCTATTTTTTATAAACTGTACAACATATACTTGATGGAGGTTTAAACGAAAAATTACAAGACTCAAGGTTCCTTGCCAATGTAAATTACACAGGGTTAAATTTGTCCCCACATTTATTGATGCTTAAAGCAGGAATTATTACACATTTTATGTTTTGTAACGGTTTATAATACGAACATGAAATTTATATCATTCAGGTCAAACATTAAAAGCAGCGATGTTGGCCTCGCAGGGAACTATAAACCGTTATTTCCATTGCCTAAAAAATCCGATGATAATCTGACCCCAAAGACAAATCGACTTATGTGTTCCAGTTATATATAGCCGTCTAGTTTTAGTTATTGACATATACTATAGAAGTAAAAGTAAGGCATTCAATTATTTCAAGTTTGGAATCAAATCATAACCAAATTGATAGTTTTTCCAACAATTCATAAAAATTTAATTTTATTTGAAGTTTATAAAAAAGCATACAGCAGTTTAGGACACAGTAACTGCGAACTATGGAGAGAAAAATGACCATATTATACACAATAAGAGATATCTCTAATCCCATCCAATTTGAGAGATATCTCTACCATGTCTTTTTGAATTAAGACAAATGAACATTTAACTTAAGATATAAAACAACAACAACACTTACACACATCCTACGTGCATAATAATTTATGGTTTTGTTAGTATACCACTTAAATGATGTGCTTTTAAATATACTCCAGTTCTCAGAATTATAGTACCATGACGACACGGGGTCTGTTTTTCACTATTATTAATGGAAATAAACTATTCCATAATACTGGTTTGATTGTATTGTTTGATTTGCCATATTACTGGTTGGACTTCGTTGTTACTTCACTATACTGGTTGAGAATATTGCAACTCCCCTGGTTGAATGATTCTACATTACAAGCTACTTTCTACACTACTGGCAAAATTCCACATTACTGGTTCTGACAGGAGGCCCATGCAGAGTCTATGTATGCATCCAGATGTCTGCTCAAAATGAGATAACAAGGTCAACATTGTTGTAAATGATGTATAATGTCTATACCTCAATTTTGATTTAAGCATATGATTGAATCTAGCAGCAATCTTGTTCGTTTTACATCGTAATTAGGAAAGTATATTCGATAACACCTGATATATTCTTTAATATCTTGATACCGCAAAGGTAAAATTTAATATGTACATCTGGAAAAGAGTTAAGCGCCGCCAGACATAATTACCAACTTATACAAAAAATGCTTGCTTCATTTTTTACTTAAAGTTGAATCTATGGAATGAACACAGCATTATGATTGCCAAAACAATTAACCTAATTCCAAATCAATTGGTAGTGACAAAAGACGGTTCATTTTCAATCCTAACAGTAACCAGACAGCAAACAAAAATGGCTTGTCAATATATTAGCGCCACCCGGAAACCCTCGAATGTTCTGCGCACATAATCTCGAATGTAATTCGATCGTCGCCAGTTTGACCGGAACTTAGTTTTTCAGAGCCTGTGGGTAGAACTGCCAACATACACAGATTTCACAATTTCCATCTGCTTTGCCTTTACAACAAAAGGCCATATGGAATTCACTCGGTTGCGACATGTTTTTTTTTGCGCACATTGATGGGAAATGGCCCGCTAAAAGGGTAGTTACAAATTATTTTTAAGTTACCCAGATTCACCTCATTTGACATGCACTTTCTAAATGTTAACAATATCCCATTTCCAAAAATTTATTCAGTTAATACTCACAGGTGTTTCTAGACGATGTGCCAAATATCATCGAAATGTTAAACATAAATGTCAATATTCACGCCTAATACAGCGTGTTCATATAGATGACAATTTGCCAGAAAATAAATAACAGATGTTGCTAGACGAAATACCATCATTGAAATATGAAACCTGGTTATTTTGTATCTCACACCTATTATAAATGCAAACCTCTCCACCTTGTTACAGCAAAGAGACTGTGCTAGATAAATTAACGTACACAAAGCTCCCCCGCCCACCCTTGATGACAAAGAGGTATAGATGTTAGGCAATAAACAGATTCTAAGTGAACAAAGTTAACAATAACTCAACCGAAACTCTGACTAACACACACATCCGAACAACATAACGGTTTATTGTGCGTTTGACGCTAACCGTTTATATGGAAGTGCGAGAACAGCGCCGCTTAGCGGTTGAAACACATACACTTGAACGCGAATTGGTCTATTTTTCTATCACTCAAATATTCAATTATTCAGCAGCCCAACGCTCAATTGAGCCATGACGCGGACTCTGAGATACATCAAAGTTACATAAAACAATAAATA